>JAEQBH010007768.1:0-101558 GCA_016808115.1 Tetrastigma voinierianum | reverse complement strand
CGGTCTTAGGCATTTTATAATTATACTGAGTTCAGGTAGCTTACTATTTTATAATAGGGCATTCTTAGCCACATTATGTGTTCATGACAGATCGTATTTCATATACTGGTAAAGTATGATGCGTATGTAATCACACCTTATTCATGTATTCGTATTCTTCTATGAATCTACTTTACCCAGGAATTGGAATCAATCCAATCGAATCATCCAAACTAAAGTTATGGCATTTTCATGCCAACTTCATTCAAATTTTAGGGGCAGTTTGAAATACTCCACTCGGGATCTTAACTTCATATTTGGCACTATCTCTTTGTACTCATTTTAAATCTAAGGTGCTAAGGAGTTCTATTCCAGCTGGAATCACCCGATTCGAACGAAACTCAAGTTACGTCCAAAAACAACCGGGGCTTTACTCTATGTTAGGCCCGATGCGAAGTGGCTTGTATGGCCCCACTTTGAGTGGTACAGGCCACATAAAATCAGAATTTAACGATACCTATTTCTTAATGTTTGATTTTCCTTGAAGTCTATTTTAATTGGCCACTTGAATCACTCAAATCGGATAAGAAATGAGCAAGTTATGGTCAAAATCTGGCCAGTCGAGAATAGGAAAAAGCGAGCAGTGTCATAGGTATGAGTCTAACGTGTGCGGTACACATTGGCATAAAATAGCCAGAACCCAAAGTGTACGGTACGGGCTCAAGGTGGCCGGTACACTTCACCCTTGAGTGTGTATTTTCTCCTTTTCATACTTTCATCCATAGATCCTCTGTGCATCCTTCGTAAAAAACTAACATGGAATCCCTCAATGACTCTCATAAAACACTTTTAATTTGCAAAAGAATCTAGTTCATACCAAATTCACCAGGTCTACAAATCCTTGGAATTGTGAAGGATTCCATATCCGCTCATTATCAGTAGAGCACTCTAACCAAACTTCCCTTAAATCTAGGTTAGAATGTTGCCTAGCAAAACCTAGAGATGGGAATCAAATTAATGTTCAGTAAAACCCTAGCAATCCATACTCAAGAAATTCTTGTACCAACATGCTAAAATCCATAATTTCCATACTTAAATTCAGTTTCCATACCTTGGATTTGCTTTACCTTCCTCCTCTTCTTCTTCTTCCTCTTCCTCTCCTTCCCTTTTTGCTCCATACGTGAAGCCCTTGTTTGGAGACCAAAAATAATCCATTTTTGGTCTCCCTCTTTTATTTATAAACAAACTTTATGTTATTTTGCTTGTGGTCCCCATCTTTCTAGGAATTACACCACAAAATTCCTATTATTTATACTTTGGCCTCAATTCTTGTTAACCGCGGCTTTTAAGTCCCTCTTTGGACAAATTAAATTTTATCATAAATCTTGTAAATTTCCGGAGTCCTTCGTTTCCATATTTACTTCAACTCCGCAAGCGTTCAATTATGCTAAAATACCCTAAACATCAGCGCTAGGGTATATTTTGGGGCGTTACAAATACTCTGTCAAGACACAAAAATACTCTGTCGAGACATAGAAACTCCTGGCCTTGACCAAACTCTGTCGCGACCTGAAATGCTTTGTCGCGACATAGAAACTCCATCCAAGGCCAAACTCTGTAGCGACATAAAAATACACTGTCGCGACACAAAAATACATTGTCACAACATAAATTCTCTTCACCTTGGCCAACTCTTTCACGACATAAAAATATTTTATCGTAACATAAAAACTCTTAGTCTTGACCAAACTCTATCGAGACATAAAAACACTTTGTCGCGACGTAAAATCCACACTTGAGCCCGAACCTGGCCGGGCGACCTCTTGTCGGGTAGTGGGTCTCAGTCCTGTTTTATGGAAACCTCTGTCGCGACATCGTCACAACAAAGAAGCAAAGCGCTGTCGTGACATGGAAAAACTATGTCGAGACCAAGCAACTGCTTGCAGCCTGAGAACCATGTTGCGACATAGGAAACCATTGTCGCGACACAAGACCAGAAACTCTATCGCGACCAGGAAACCCCTATCGTGTCCTAAAACTTGTATCAAACTGCAGTAGCCTTTACGGCATTTCACATGCCTCCAGCTTTTCCCAAGACACTATAAGTTGTCACAATGGCCTCAGCATAATAAAGGCAACAAAAAATCTGGGAAAAACCTGTCAAACTATATTAACAATTCAAAATGAGTTTTATTACAACTCTTCTCTTTTGCATAACATAAAACTGGATAACTATTCAAATTTTCAAAATCTGGATAGGCCATAATCTAGCCTTCTTTACCATTAAGGCCTCGCCTTGAGTTCCATCTCTGTAGGCCTCGGCTTTTTAAAATAATTTTCCCACGGCCCGGGGTGAGCAATGCCAGTAGAGGAATTCTCTTCTGAGGGTACTACACACTAGTGCACATGCAATACCATGATTTAATCATTACAAACACATTGAGACGACAATATATGCATTTCTACATGAATGCTCACATGTCATGCAATGTCAGGCCTTCTTGACTCCCTCCATGCACATCATGTATGAAAACCTTCATTTCAAAAACAAAAGATTTTGTTCTATATTTCAACTCCTTGAACAATCTCCGAAAAATCGCTTTATTCAAAAGCCATGTGTCTTTTGTGGGTAACGAACTTTCCGGGGTTTCACCGTAGGAGTCGTACACCTTCCAACACTTTCGTGGACTTTCACCGCTAGATGCATATGTCTCACCCGATATCTGAGGCCTTTCACCCGAGGGGTGTCTATCCTTCTTGCTGTGCAGGCCACATAATTTCGCGTGCAACTCTAGGACGTCGTCCCTCTTTACGACCCACCATTTAAACATAAACACGTGTTCTTTCATGTCATTGTGCACTCACACCCGTTTCAGCGATGTCCCGTGCATATCACAATGTAGAATGTCATTGCATGTTCTTTCATGTTACATGCATGATGAGAGCTACATGCAACATTATGATTCATGGATAATCATATCTACAGCATACAATTTACATCCATAATACAACCCATGTAAATACATCAGTTTCAGCATATATCCACATGATTTTTCACACACTTACATGTCATTCCATCAAGCAACAACACACAAAACTAGATCTTCATGTTCAAACCCAAAACAGTATACACAGTTCAGCATGTCAATCCATGTCCAGCTCTGACACACCACAAAACCACCATATTCAAGCCCGTATTTTCCATCAAGTACAACCTGCTTCAGACCTACAGTTCTGAGAACATAAAGGACCGAGAAACTTGTCTATAATTCACCAACAGTTTGATCACAACTGTTCTTGAATCAGCCCCACCGTTAGGGCTACACCTCATCGCCATCTCAGACGGCTATGGCCGCCAGACGAGGTATTGCCAAAGTAGGAAGAACCCACACCTCTTGGAGCCGCAGTCGGCTCGCTATGACCACGTCGAACCTCTTACTTGTTCGAACCTTTGGAACTCCGATGAATGTTGGACCTCCCTTTCCTCTCCCTTTTTCTTTCTCTTCTCTTTCTATCTTTTCTCTCCCGCCAATCTCTTTTTGGTCTAGGTGTAGGACACCTTTCTTAATCCACCTTGACACATGGAAATCACCATGCCATGTGTTTCTCATGTCAATTTTTCCCCCACTCAATTCATGCATGATAAGAGTATGACACTTGGCTTTCCATGTGCCAAGCGTCTACTTGTTTGATGCCACATGGCACGTGTTCTCGTGCCACGTGTCGTCATGTCATTCGTCTACTTTGCCTCGAAATATGTGAAATTCCGACTATCTCGGAATTCGACGTAATTCGACTATGTAGCTAGATTTCATGAGATGAACGCAATAGTGTGGTCCGTGTCGTTTTTCGAGATCTAGCAAAATTCCTAGGCCTGCAGCATGTACTGTAACAGTAATCTATCCTTACACTTTACGAGGTCCTCACAAAAATGAATCAGCATCTCCTAATTTAGCCACCTCCTAGGAAAAAGAATAGGGCAAAGCTAAAGAATATGAGAATGAGAGAAGAGAATGAGAAAATACCTATACATTATGACACAAAACTTTCAAGAAAATGGGTACATGTTACATGCTTTATCTGTGTGACGCCCTCAACCCGGCACCCGATGGGGTGTCAAGCGAGGGTGTCACACTTCGGGACTGTGTTGAATTGGGACTCTTTAACCTGTACCTGCCTTTTTCACAAATAAAAAAAAAAACATTTACATTTACATTATAAGTACCATCGTAGTGGTATTCATGTTCTATACACTGAGTCCACTTATTTCTCAATATACAAAACTTATACCTATTCCAAAATATAGGGTGCGAAACGATCACGGTGGCTTACCTATCTGATTAGCACCACTCTAGCGTGTGAGATGTCTGTCCTCTATCCTTGTCTTGCCTTACGTACCTACGGATTAAAAACCCGTGGTAAGCTTTACGCTTAATGGGAAACATATACAGGGACGACCAATAACTATGACCGTCTCAACAAATACACTTATCTTATCATTTTCATATAACATACACTTATAACATGTGACGTTTGACATATAACCTTTCATATGATTTATTTCTTATTCTAATACTTATCATATCATATCTTTTACATGTATATTCAAAATCATTTGTTTATGTTTCGTATGCATAAACCTTAAGTGGATAAAAGGAAACTATAAGGGCCTAAAAATGTACTCCTTTATGCAGAAAGCAATTGGTCTATAAGGGCCAGAGCGGTATCATTATCTGAGACAATGACCATCTATAAGGCCGAAAGGGAGGCGGCGCATGGCCAGCCCAAGCAGGGTCATTTTTATGTGTCAGTATGTTCTCGGACTTATTTTCCCTAATAGGCATGCCCATCTATCCCTCTACCGAGGTTCTAAACGGACAATCCAGTGTTTTATTCCATTTGATTACATATCTCCTTATTCACGAATAATTATTGTTGTCGGTAATCATATCACAATATTACTATGATTACTTTATCTGGTCGTTCTCATATTTGTAGTTTCATATCACTATTCTCCTTATTTCTTTCTTTACAATACATGTATATCATTTCATATGTCTATTCTATATCGCATTTCGTTTCATGTTTAGCTATTCATATTCCATCTATTCCTCTTGTATTCATATCATGTTACACATCATATATTCATCTCATATATTAGCATATAACATTTGCATATAACCCTATCGGATCATATCTGTCATCTACTTGTAACATCTTATATCTTGTTATATGTACTCCCTATCGACTATCGTATCTTATGACATATACCTGCCATTTCTATACTTGTCGTTTACTTGTACTTTATCGGTATCTATCTAGTAGGAGTGCAGAACAGAGACTTCTTCTTTGATACCCTTAGGTACCCTTCAAAACATAAGTATTTACTTTTCTTATCTTTTCTTATTCAAATACACACATATAAGTATTTGCTTGCTTGAATTTGGAGATAAAATTAGACTCGTTTACAATATATACCGAAGGTACATTTCAGTACCCCCAGGCAAGGCGTACTTTGCCCACGTAATGATGTGGCTCTTACTTGGGACGCGAAGCACTGGTCATGTATAGTGCACCGCACGTAATAAAGCGTCGTAGCATATCGGGAGTGCCAAAGCGCGATCATATATATATTATTCAATATCGGTCTTAGGAAATCCCATATAATTATATGTGTTCTATGAGCTATCATTTATTCTTTTCTTCTATATTTCTTTACGCATCAACTCACATTATATTGTTATTTCTATCATTCGCATATTTAATTCATGTATGCTTATAAGCGTAATAAGCGATTGAATGCGCTTGGTACTACAATCCAATTTTAGAGCGAAATTGACACCAAATGCCATTAAATAGCATATGAATAGATTTTTAGACTCAATGAGCTTTCCATAGAGTCAGAATTCCCATACTTGATATCCTAGCAGATAAGTTATACAGTTGCAAGCCATGAAGAAGTCGTAGCGCTGCGGTAGCGGCAGCAGCCACTGTTTTTAGTCATTTCGGATGTAGTATAAGCAATATGGTATCAAGATATATATGGGTGGATTCGAGACTCGAGGCTTTCCATGAGTCGAACACCAAGGACTTGGACGGAGGAAGTTATGACCGTCCGAAGTTGGAGAACACAACCCGAAAATCCGGTGCTCAGACGACGGGGCCCCTCTTTGATTTTCTGTCATTTTCGGACATAATCTGAGTTCAAGTTGCATTAAGCTATATATGGGTGGATTATATACTAAAAGGGCTTTCCATAGAGTCCAAGAACACCCAAAACGGACTTTGGATTAAAAGTTATGGCCGTCCGAAGTTGAAGGACACAACCAGAAAATCTGCTTGAAGGAACAGAGCCACCCGAGCTTCTGCACACCATGCGTGCTGCTCCACTTTGGATTAATTTTTGAGCCTAAGGGTTCGAAATTTGATATACCTATTTCAAGGAGATATGTTCTCCTATGAGTCTAGTTTACCCAAAAATTTGAATAATTCAATTCGGATGAGTGATGACCAAGTTATAGCCAAAACAAAAACATGGGTTTTGAAGAAATTTGGATAGCATCTCCCCTAAAACCCCAATATTTCCTTAATACAAATATTCCTTAATTGAGGAGCACAATCCCAAATCAACAGTGGCTCTGACAAATTTAACATAAAACTAACAAACATTCATTATAATAAATGGGGTTCTTCTAACCCAATTTCATCAATATGTGTTTGGGGATTTGATTTCCCTACATGTATTCTTAATCCATAGTAGTCTAGACAAATTCTATACTAACCAAAATGAGTTCCTTACTTAGTTCCATACTAATTCCCACATATTTCTGCATATATGCATCTATTCATTCATGTATTCATATATTCATATCATTCGTATTCTGTCATGTCTTTATCTATTCATATACTTCCTATATTTCTATCATATATGCATCTATTCATTCATGTATTCATATATTCATATCATTTACGTATTCCTATCATGTCTTTATCTATTCATATTTTTCCTATATTTCTATCATATATGCGTATTCCTTTATGTATTATTAATCGCTATGGCTATTAGATTCTGTGTTATTGATGATTCTGATATTCACTATTCATAGTACTATTCATGTGAAAATCCAAACCTTAGCGAGAATCGAGTGATTTAAATTTGCCGCATTGTAGCTCTCATTGCGTGAGCAGCTTTAACTCTTAGTGAACCAATTACGACCGTCAAAACGCCGTGGGTAAGAAAAGCCGAAACATAGGATTTTTTGAACTTTTACTTGAAATCTCAGCGAAATCCTGTGTTTTTGGTTCCCACGCGAAGCCCTCGTCGAGTAGATGAACTTTCGTTCTTGGCCCGATGAATTCCGACGGTCGAAACTACGTATATCAAAGAGAGAAGCGAAGAAAATAAAAATAAAATAACATTTTTTCTCTCTCACGCTCCATCTCTCTCCCTCTACCCGAGCCTACCCTTTTTCCTTTTTGCTATTTTTGTTTGTTTTTATCCTTTTTATTTTATTATTATTATTATTATTATTATTATTTTGGATACATGGTTCATATTACTTTAGTCGTATCCGTTTATATCCCAAAACAATTTATATCTTTTCAGTTCACTTTATTTTAAATGAACTTAGCCCAAGCCATTTCACGACTTAGAGATTTTTCGCAAAAATCTAGATCCTGAATCACTAGCTATTTATCACCGAGAAAATTGTACAATATTCAGGTGTCTGGAGTGGCAAAAACTACGGGTCACTGGGCTAGTGAGAGCCCAGTTGCTTGGCGCGGTCCGTTTCGTCGTCAGTCCCAGAAATTTTCTAAGCTTCCTTGAGTCATTCCAGCAATTTTACTATTCTTGCTTTTAAGTTTCTCTTATTTGCATTCTAACTCCTTCTTCTTCTTCTATTTACACATTAATTTCTCTTAATTCCTCTTGGATATATGCTCTTCTTATATTATGACATTTGGGTCCCAAGTGAGTGGAATTACACTTTACCCTTGATTTTAGTACTAATTCCAGGTCTCTCGTTTTATTTTTCAAAAATTCAATTTAGCTTTTATTACACCCTAACATGTCCGAAAACTGTTAGGGTAAATTTCGGGGTGTTACAATCTGCAAGCAACAAGGACACCATAAAGTTAGTTGATTAAAGGTTTGTTAAGCTTATCTCTTATTTCTTTGAATTGATTTTTAATTCATAATGTTGATTGTTGGATGTCTTTTGATGTTTCAAAAGTAGAAACAACATATATAACACCCCAAATTATACCCTAGTAGTATATTAAATGTTTAGGGTATAATGTAAGTTAAAATTTGCATTTTTCATAAATTAAAGATGTAAAGTGGGAAAAAGTTAAGAAATTGGCAAAATGTCACATTAAGGTTGAGGTCATAACTTCGAAGATGATATGTTATTGTCAGATTTAGATAAGTTGATTTTCAAATAGCGAAGGTTAGAATTTAGGCAAAAAGTGAGATAAAGCCAAACATGGCCTTATAGAAGAAACATTTCCCATTTGGCTTAGAGAGACTTAGGGCTACGGTTTTGGAGGAGAACCAAATTGGGGTTTGCTTTTCTCTCCATCTTTTGAGTTCTATTTGATCAAGTAAAGGAAAGGAATTGAAGAAGTGAAGAAAAGGAAACTAGTTGAAGTGTTCAAGAAGATCAAGGTATGGAAACAATCACAAATTCCTCCTTGTCTAGGTTTGTGTAGGAAAAATCCTAATAAAGGTGTTTTTGGTTGGTCTAAGTTCAAATTTAAAGGTTGATTTGTTTTGGTTTTGGTATGGAAATCTCTCATTTGATGTATCGAGTACTTGTATGGAACTTTGGTATGGATTACTTGTTAGGAAATTAACCTAACTCCCTCTTTGTCTATGTTTGGGTTAGGGAAAACCCTAACTTTCATTATATGTATTTTGGGTTGGCTTAAGTCAGATTTGGGAGTTGTTTTGCTTTGCTTTGGTTTTGATTGGCAAATTTCTAGTGAAAAAGAGGAAACTGCCCATTTCTAGCAAATCCGATGCTCTACGCCTAGGCGAACTTGAGACTTGAATTTGGAACTTTCTAATGCATAGAGTAGCAATGCCTTTGGCGAACCTCTCACTTCTAAGCGTGTGTGCTTCTCTAGTACCGTGAAAATCTGTTTTGTTTTTTCTCTCTTAGTTAATTCTAGCAATCATCCATTGGATTAAAGGAGGATCCTAATAAGTGAATGAAAAGGTCCGAACATGTATACAAGTGATATGAAACAATATAAAATTGTTTCTTGCCCCTTATTTGCTAATATGATTAAGAACAATATAACAAGCTTGGTAATACATATAATTGTATGCCTGCTTAAGATGGAATAATGATGAATAGGCACCTCGATCAATACACGACCTCTGCAGTCTTTATGTGAACACATTACGTGGCGACAAATGCACGATTGAATGTTTCGGCTCTCTGTCAATACTCGACCTCTGCATTGACCTTTCTGACACCTATGTTACGTGGGTAGACATGTATTGTGCCGGGACCTCGTTCGATCTTGTACCTTACCTTTAGGTACTGCCACTATGTCCCTCTCATTCATTTTTTCGGTCTATACAGACAGACATTTATATGATAAGAATTTGAATAATGTGATTTATAGAAATAATTATACAAAATCACAAGTAATCAGTTATGTTCTGTAGTGTACCTACAATTTTCCCTCTGTCTGAATTTCTTCTGCACTCTTACGGAATATGAACATTTGATATATGAGTACATTGAATCGTATATTGTAATTGAGAACCACTGTTGTGGTCATATATATTATCTATTTTCCCACTAAGGTATAAGTTTAGCACGGGTGTTTCATCCGTATAGGTACTGAAGAGGACATCGAGGCGTGCATGTTGGCCCCAGAGACGGCGTAGCATTAGGAGTCCACCATGTGTAGGTTTCGATTACATTTTGTATTATCGATGTAATATTTTAGAGATAGTCTGACTTGTAGAGTATAAGTAAAAGGGTAGGAATATATGTCACCAGAACATTTAAACGCCGCTCTGGTGGTAGTGACAAGTTTGGATTTATATTTCAATGGGCCCCACCGTTATCGAAAATTAGGTAAAGGAGTCTTAATTATATCACATCATCAGCCCTAGACGAGGGATGGGGAGTTCTGACATAGTACTTGATGTCTCTGAATCCAACTCCAACTCAATCAAGCCCAGCAATACCAATACCATGCTCATGCCCGCTTCCCTGCCTCTATCCGTGCCTCTTCCCATGCTCTTTACACTGTTGCCCCTTCTCATGACCTCTGACAGCTACATTTTTATGCACCTAGGCTTACAAAATCAAGTTCCTAGGCCGTAAACACTTTAGATTCGTGCAATAGCAAAATCAAGTTTGAGAGGCTAATCAACTCAATTTGGTTGTGGTGTTGGTATTTTGTTTGATGAAAGAATTGGTTCAATGAGATTTTGTGTAAGTGGTGCTGGATTTATAACACATGTTTATATTTATAACACATACATATGCATATTTACATTTTTTTCTAATGTAATGTAAAAAAAAGGGGGAAGTACCCCTGTTAGCACAACCTTAACAATTATTCATCAAGGGAGCCAAAAAGTACCAAATACAACATGGGGATTTGAAATGCCTAATAAAGCTCAAAATATACTAGAGAAAGCTCAAAGAAGAACATCAACTTCAGGTGCCAATAGAAGAATAGCTGCTAGGGGTGATGGTGAACATGCTGACATGACCAACATGCCTTTTCTACCACCCAGTTTGCAATGGAGGGTAGAAACTCTCCAACTACAAGGCAATTGCTTGCATAAAGGAATGCTAGAGTAGCAAGCAAGAGGAAACATGTAGAAGTAAGCATGGAGTCACCTACAATCGGGGATCAATGAACAATACGTATTGGGTTTTTTCGATTGGTTTAGACCTTGTTTGTAAACATTATGGAGCTTACAAGTTATTTCCCATTTTGTAAAAATTATGGTTTGGCATGCTTAGATCAGGTGTTGATTTGAATTGGGTTTGTAAACATCATGAGAAAGACAACCTATCCCTAATTTTGTAAACATGTACTTTGGATGTTGATTTTAACATAGATGTAAACATTATGAACAACCAAATGCTTTTGGGATATTTGGAAAAATATTTACTTCATGTGGATGCTTACTTCAGGTTTGTAAATATTCTGAAATGCTTATTTCAATAGCTTAAATATATTTTCCAAATGTTGATTTAAATTTAGGTATTGATTTACATTTTGGGTTGTAAAGAGTTATGATTTCCAGTTAATTGGTTCATTCCAACTTTCAGCTATAATTCATTCAACAAAACAAAACATAATCAATTGAACAAAAATCATTCCAAATTTCATTAATTCAACAAGTCAAATTACATCAACCTTCATTGCGTTTGTTATCTGATCGCAAAATTCCAACTTTCATTCATTCAATTGTTTTACATCAACATTAACATGAATATAACAAAGCATAAAAAGACACAAAACAGTGTATTACACTTTAGACCAAAATTGTTCCATTTAAATTATGTCTTCAATTTCTTCAACTTTCTCTCCAATTCATTCATCTCATCGGTTCCTAACCAAGCTTTAGCCTTCAATGAATTATATTGGTCAACTTCTTTCACCTCATCTCTTACTTCACCATTTACGTGGCGCTGATCCAGTACGGTCTTTTTTTTTTTTTTTTTTTTTACCACTGATGCATCGTGCATACAGCCACAGTGAGCTGACCTTGTGCGTCGCCTAGCTGATCCTATCGCATGTGCATGGCCTTCTCTGTAGCGACGCAACACAGCGCCACACTGTCATGACATAGCGTGATATCGCGCGCCGCAGCGGTGCGGTTGCAACGATGCCTTGCCCGTCGACATGGAAACCCCATGTCCCTGGAACTTCTGTGTGACAAAGGGACCACCGGTTGCGACACAAGCTTAAGCAACTCTGTCCACGATAGCACAAATTCTGCTGTCACAATGTAAACTCCTCTTGGCCTTTGGCTAGGCTTCGATTGCGACAAGAAAATGCTATCATGACACAAAATCCTCTATCTAGAGCCCAGGCTACATCCTGACTAGTAGAATACTCTATTACTTGACACAAAACCCGTCCAAGACGAACTATGTCGCTGACATAAATTCTCACTTTGTAGCTCTATCGCGACATAAAAATATTTTGTCGTGACACTTAAAAACTCTTGGTGTAACTAAACTCTATCGAGGACATAAGGAAACATTTTGTCGCGACATAAAATCTTGCTTGAGAAGAAATACCAGGCAAAATGCTGCATTTGCGACACTTAGAAACTCTTGGCCTTGACAAAATGCAGCCGATACAAAAAACACTTTGTCGCAACATAAATCCCCTACCAAGACCAAACTACGTAAGTGACACATAAATACTACAGTCGCGACAGAAGAAACTCTGGCATTAACCCGAGCTACGTAGCGACACGATGCCTGTCGTGATAGAGAAACCCTTACGAGCGAGCCTGTTGCAACATGAAGGATGCAACACCTGACCTCTTATCGTGGCCATCTCGGTCACGACATGGAAACCTCTGTCGCGACATCGTCACAACAGAGAAACAAAGCAATGTCGCAACATGAAAATACTATGTCAGCGACCCGAGCAACCTGCATTTGAGAACCATGTCGTGACACGGGAACCCTGTCTGCTCACAGGACCCGGGACGCTGCAGTCACGACCGAGAGGCCCTTGTCGCGGCCTAAAACTTGCCCAAACCTGCAATAGCCTTTCTGGCATTTCCTACACCTCCAATTTTTTCTAAGACCTTTCATAAGTTGTCCACAGTGGCCTCGGCATAATAAAGCTGACATAAAAATCTGGGAAAAACACGTAAACTATATTAACAATTCAAAATGAGTTTTATTACAACTCTTCTCTTTTACATAACATAAAGTGGATAACTATTCAAAATTTTACAAAATACAGAATGAGCCATAATTTAGCCTTCTTTACCATTAAGGCCTCATATGAGTTCCATCTCCTGGTAGGCCTCCAGCACCTGAAATAATTTTCCCACGACGGGGTGAGCAATGCCCAGTAGAGGAATTCTCCTACTAGGGCTACTTGCACACCTAAGTGCACATGCAATGCCATGATTCAATCATTACAAACACATTGAGCAACAACATATGCATTTCTACATGAATGCTCACATGTCATGCCAATGTCTCGAGCCCTTACTGACTCCCTCACACATGCACACATCATGTATGAAAAACCTTCATTTCAACAAAAGATTTTTGTTCTATATTTCAACTCCTTGAGCAGGTCTCAGTAAACATTCAAAAGCCATGTGTCTTTATGGGTAACAAACTTTACGGGGTTTCTTGTAGGAGTCATGCACCTTCAACACTTTCACCACTAGATGCATATGTCTCACCAATAATACAGGTCTTTCACTTAAGGGGGTGTCTATCCCTTCTTGTTATTACCCGACACATAATTTCAAACCGTGCAACTCTAGAACGTCGTCCCTTTTTTAGAGCCCACCATTTAAACACCAAACACAGTGTTCTTTCATGCCATGCACTCACATCCGTTTCATGCGATTTCCCCGTGCATATGCAATGTAGAATGACATTGCATGTTCTTTCATGTTACATACATGATGAGAGCTACATGCAACATTATGATTCATGGATAATCATATCTACAGCATACAATTTACATCCATAATACAGCCCATTATAAATACATAGTTGACATATATCCACATGATTTTTCACACACTTGCATGTCATTCCATCAAGCAGCAACACCTGAAGAATTGATCTTCATATTCGGACCCGAACAATACACCTGATTAAACATGTCAATCCATGTCAAACATTGACACACAACAAAATCATCATACTCAAGCCCTTATTTTCCAACCAATACAACCTGCTTCAGAACTGCAGTTCTGAGAACAGAAATAACCTAGAAATTGATCTGTAATTCACCAACAGTTTGATCACAACTATTCTTGAATCAGCCCCACCGTTGGGGCTACACCTCATGGCCATCAAATGGCTGGGGAAATGAACTAATCAGAGTAGGAGAGAACCTATCTCTTGAAGTTTAGTGAAAACTCGGATCTTAGTACCTACAGCTCGTTGCGTAGATAAACTTTGTCTCTTGCTCCGAGTTTTATCGATCGCTTTGTCGGAGAGATCTAAAGGAGTGTCGTCGATCGCTCCTGCACAGATTTCCTCTCCCCTTTCTTTTCCTCTTTCTTTTCCTTCTTTCCATCTTTTCATGCATTAGTTCTTATCCCACTACTTGATCTTTGCTTTAGGGGTGTGACTGTGGCTCCCATGTGTCCCCTTTTGTTTTGCCTTTTGGTGACAAGTGTCATCTATGATACTTAAACCACTCATTGATCTTTTCAAGACCACACATGGTCTCACCATGTGGCATTTTCCACATGTCCCTATTTTATGTCATGGTGTCATGTGGCGCCATGCCACACATTGTCATGCCATCTACCAGTCTCACCTTGAATTACGTGAAATTGGTAGCCTCGTAATTCGGCCTTGATTCGTCGAGGGTAACTAAACTCTGAAGCGAATTCATTGGTAGAGTTCATTCCATTACCAAGGTCTAGGAAATTTCTAGATTTTCCTCACATGCTTTATAACGAAAAATTACGTTTGCCCTTTTTAAGAAACATTGAATTTTTCTCGGGTTTTACATTATCCCCTCCTAAAAAATTTCGTCCTCAGAAATTTAAACACATATACATACAATCACATGCATATGCAATAGTCATTTAATATTCAATGACTAAACCACGTACCTCCGTCCTCTAAAAGGAAAAGGATAGGTGGCACGCTGATCCTCGCGTGCCCATGTTGCCTCCTCCACTCCTCGGTGTTGCCACAACACCTTTACTAGCCTCATAGTCTTATGTCATAAGACCTGGTCTCGGCTATCCAAAATACGCACAGGTCCCACCTCGAAGGTCCTATTTGCATCAATAACAAGCTCTCCCCCGATCCCTTTACATAGTGGATGCAGGTGTACTTGTGGAGCATGGAGACATGGAATACCTCATAGACACCTGATAAACTTGGCGGTA
The DNA here is from genome assembly GCA_016808115.1 of Tetrastigma voinierianum. Lineage (NCBI taxonomy): Eukaryota > Viridiplantae > Streptophyta > Magnoliopsida > Vitales > Vitaceae > Tetrastigma > Tetrastigma voinierianum. The sequence continues at coordinate 86,473 of JAEQBH010007768.1, read as the reverse complement.
AAGGCAATCGATACGCAATTGTGCCCACACTCTCGAGTATCTCAAAAGGCCCGATATACCTTAGTGATAGCTTCCCTCGCTTGCCGAACCTGACCACTCCTCTCTTAGGCATCACCTTCAAGAAGACGTGATCACCCGCCTTAAACTCTAGAGGTCGTCGTCGTCTGTCGTCGTAACTCTTCTGTGGGCTTTGAGCCGTGAGAAGATGCTTTCGTATCAAACCCACCTTCTCAGATGTGTCTTTAATCAAATCGGACAGTGATGGATTCCTCTCCCTACTCAGATCCAGTGAATCGAGATCGACATGGCGCCCATATAATGCCTCGTAGGGCGCCATATGTATACTAGCCTAACTTTGTTGTAGGCGAATTCCACTAAGGGCAAGTGATTTTCCCAGCTACCCTTAAAATCTAAGACACATGCTCGTAGCATGTCCTCTGAGACCTGTGTAATCATCTCTGACTGGCTTTCTATCTGTGGATGAAAAGTAGTACTCATCATCAACTGTTTTCCCATGGCTCCCTGGAAACTCTTCCAAAAGTGAGCCGTAAACCTAAGATCTGATTACGATCTGATAGAGGCGGCACTCCATGTAATAGGACGATCTCGAATGTATAACTGCGAGATTCCTCGGGAGTGAAGGTCATCCGCCTTTACGGAAAATGTCATGAGCTTAGTGGCCAGATCCTTATCACCCATGACATTATGTAAGTGATGTCCATGAAGAGTGAGTCACAAAATCCATCAGTGATATGTTCCTTCCACTGCGCTGCCTCGATGGTACGGAGTAGCCACTGTGAATCTCAATGCTCGACCTTTACCTGCGACACGTGAGACATCGTGAACAAAATCCTGATAATGTCTCTTCATCCCAGTTCTAGTAATCTTGGTGGCGAGAGATCATGATCATCTTCGTACCGCCTAGATGCACGCAAATTGAAAGAAATGGAACTCTGAGGATCTTTCTACGTCGGCTCAATTGGGAACCCTGACCCGTCCACATGCGAATCTTGCCATCTGTGTGAATAGCCCATTCATCACGGTGCACGATTATACCCAATCCCTAATAGACACTATCTCTACGTCCTGCCCCTAAGACTCAATCACTCTGCTCAATAAGGATGGCATGGCCGCTAAATTCCCTAAGACACCTTGAGCTTGATCTTTGTCTTGTGCTTTAAAGCGTCACTCTGACCTCGAGCATGCGCCACTCGGGAAACTAAGTAGCTTCAGTACTCCTGTGACTTGTTGAAACGCATCGGCCACTACATTTGCCTTACCAAGATGGTAATACCGAGTGAAGTCATAATCCTCGAATCACGCATCCATCTGGTACTATTGAGGTCAGTAAATATATGAGACTTTTTGTAGTGCGAAGACACCTCAGCGCTCACCATATAGGTAGTGGCGCCAAATCTTGAGCGAAAACTATGGCCGCCAACTCCATGTCATGCGTGGGGTAATTTCGCTCATGATTCCTTAACTCACAGAACCATAAGCTACTACCCTCGACTGCATCAAAATGCATCCCAGTCCGTCCTTCGAGGCATCATAATACATTGTGTACCCCTGTCCCCTTTCGACTATCAGAATAGGATATGTAGTAAGCCTCCTTTTCAATTCTGGAATGCCTTCCCTGAGGTCATTCCACTTTCGGGTGACCTCAGCCAGGGTCAATCTCATCATAGGTGCAACTAATCGGGAGGAGTCCTTAATGAATCTCACATGTACTTTATCAATCCTAAGCTAGCGTATCTCAAAGGCCCGACTTGACCTCTCAAGCTCATAATTGTCTCTACGACCTTCTCGGGTCCATGTTGCAGTGACACTACGTGTCACAAGAATTTCACCTTAGTAAGCCAAAATTCACATTTTCTGAACTGGCATACAATTGATGATCTTTCAAAGAGCACGGATAACGACCCTGAATGATCCACATGCCATCGCCCAGACTTGGAGTAGATCGAAATGTCGCCAGCAGACTCACGACAAACTAATCCTAATAGGGTTGGAATACGATGCATGAGATCCATGAATGTTGTTAACTTTGTTGATCGGTAAAAGGCATCCTTTGTGAACTCGAAATTCCATATTGTCCTAAATATTTGTCTTATGGATGTCGACCTCCTAACTCTCAAGCGATGGTATCCGGTCACGGAGATACATCTTAGAATACGCGCCCCTCTCATTTGATTAAAAGCGAATCATCAATCCTCGAGTAAAGGATCTAGATTCTTGATAAGTAACCATTCAAGCTGATAATTGGTCAATGTACGGTCGAAGGAATCTAATCTCTTCTTAGCAAAAGCGAGCGGAGCACCCAAAGGTGAGGTGCCGGTCCTAATAAAGCCCATGTCTAGTAATTCCACGCGGTGGACATAGCTCCACACCAACTCAATCGGCGCCATCCTATGCGGAGTTATAGAAATTGCCAATGTACCCGGGTGTAACTCAATCATGAAGTCTACATCCCTCTGTGGAGGTAATCCCGATAGTTCATCCGGAAAAACGATCCTCCTTATATGACAGTGAAACCCCAGTCCTGTCTCTTTCGTCCTCCGGGGTAAGGCTTGCTAGCCAACCCATCAGCGCCGATGCCACCTAGAGTTGTACCTGACCTGGGGTAAAACATCATGTATTCACGAAAAATAACACAAATACCATCCACGTGTGTGGCGATAATCCTCCTATGATCCTGATCAATGGCGGCTCGTGTACCGCCATCAGCGATCCATGCTAAGAATGACGTGAGTCGACATGTCCATGACCCTCAGGTCCACAGTGAGTAGAATCCCGGAGATCTCTAACTCACAATCCCGACATATCATATCAACACTCACCCTAGTTCCTAGGGGAGAGCTCACATGTAACGACTTTTCCAAGGTCTCAACCTCTAAGCCTAATTCTTTCACACATGATCTGTGTGAATGAATGAGATGCACGAGTCAAACAATACTCTTGCCCATAGGCGAGTAGAAACATACCATGTATAACCGGTAGTGCGCAATCTCGATCTGGCGATTGTAACAACGTATACACGCCCCTGGAGTCTCAGGGTCTCGGCTATGAGCTCACGCCCTCGAGCTGCGACCCATACTCTGGCCTCTCACGGCTTACGTGACATGGTAGGTGCACATTGCCATAATATCACCAGTTTCCTCTAGCCTATCTTTGGGTTAAGAAGGAACAAACTATGTCGAAGTGTGCCTCACTGACGATTGGGACCGTGGCGTCTCATAACTCTAGGATCCCTGCCTCTGTGGGCAATTCTGTTTGATGTCTGGGATGATGACAATGGTAACATGTCATCGCTCCTAAGCAATAGGAGCCACAATACGTATGGCCCCTATAGTATGGCCACATCCTTAAACCCTCGTGAGACTAGAAATATTTTCTTCTTTCGAGACTAGAAGAAGGTTAGCCCTCATTCCTTTTCTCAGCAACACCCGTGTCTCAAATGCTCCATGCGTCGCCTATCTCTTTCTCTATGGCCATAGCCGTCCTGACCATAGAGTCCATATCTTGTAGAAGGAACCCTACAATCTTGCCCCGAATGGACAGCTTCAGACCATCGATAAACTTCCTCACCTTGGCCATGTCTATGGCCACATAATCATCCCCGAAACGTGCTAATTCGGTGAACTTAGCTACGTATTTGAGTATAGTCATACTTTCTTGTTTCAGCTGAGGAAGTCCAGAGGCTTTATGCCACAGCGGATGCCAAAAAACTTACTCATGAAGGCTCTTGGAACTCTCCATGTCATGGTCTCTGATCCTTGAGACTTTAATCCAATCCCACCATACCTAGGATTCTGTGGCAACATAACTAACTAATCCTCGCTGGCATTGAAGGTAATCTCCTTGGCCTCTGAATCCCTTTTGACCCCTCACCAAGGAACCAATGGTCGGCTACCTTGGATCCCCTCCCACAGCTGAATGTCGGGGGATGATGTGCCATAAACCTCGGTACTTGGTCCTCCTTGACCCCCGGTTACTAGCACGAGCAATGGCAGCGGCTTGACACCCATGGCCTCTGAGGCACATTTGGTAAAAAACAGGTGGTGGTTGGCTATTGCCTCGTGGGCGACCCCTACGTCCCCTTCCTCGACTTGCCATCTACATGTGTCAAATAGAAAATTGAGATTTTCCTTTTTCCTTGTTCAATTAGTAGTGCATATGCCACTGCTAATATTCGTCATAATCTGAACTAACATATTTATTTACTTACCGAACCCTTAAGGTTATTTTCTCACCCTAGTGTTCAACATTTCCTATATACTATTTACCAAGTATATAATTCACACAACACATAACACACTATCATGCAGTCTATAACACATAGTAATTCATCATAATGCATAATGAATGCCTCATCTAACCCATGTCCATCAAGTCCTAGGTAATCGTATACCTAATTCCCGACACTGAGCCATACTGCTAGTGTCCGACATCTAGCTCTAGGTATTTATAAACCTAGGCTCTGATACCATGCTGTAACGCCCCAATCCTAGGGGGTCTTTTTTTTTTTTTACCACTATAAGAAGTTTGTCATGAGTATCACGATAGAGAAATCTCTGTTGCGACATAATACCTCTGTCATGCATGCCCAGCCTTGGTGCCCGAGGCTATGTGTGGCAGCGCTCCACTGGTAAGTCACACGCGTGGTATCTCGCTTTAAGTCTGTCGCGCTCATGGCCTTCTCTGTCACGATGCAACAAAGCGCCACACTATTGTGATAGAGCGTCTCTATCGCGCGCGCACAACCTGATCACGATGCCTTGTTGTCGCGACATAGAGGCTTATTTATGTCGGCGTGACGCCGACCCATTAATCACACAGAACTTTCTATCGCGACAAAGGGTTCACCCGGTTGCGACACAAGCTTAGGCAACTCTGTCATGACATCAAATTCTTTGTTACAACGTAAAATCTCTTGGCCTTTGCCCCAAACTCGGTCGCTACAAGAAAATACTCTATCGCAACCTAAAATCTCTTGTCTAGAGCGAACTACGTCGCGGCGGTAAGAATGCGTCACGAAATAAAAGCCGGTCTCGTCAGGCTGAACTCTGTCCACGACACAAAATGCATGTCGCGACATAAATTTACTCTTCTGCCAGTAGCTCTCGCGGCATAAAAATATTTTTTCGTGACTTAAAAACTCTTAGTCTTGACCAAACTTTGTCGCGACATAAAATCCCTGCCCAAGGCCAAACTCTGTCGTGACACAGAAATACTCTATCGCGACATAGAAACTCCTGGCATTGACCAAACTCTGTCGCGTCATAAAAACACTTTATTGCAACATAAAATCCCTGCCCAAGGCCAAACTCTATCACGAAACAGAAATACTCTGTCGCGACATAGAAAACTTTGGCCTTGACCAAACTCTATCACGACCTAAAATGCCTGGCCAGCGTAGAAACCCTTTCGAGGCGAGCCTGTTGCAACATGAAGGATCTGACAAGCGACCTCTTGTCGTGGTCGTCTCGGTCGCAACATGGAAACCTTTGTTGCGACATCGTCACAACAGAGAAACAAAGCAATGTCACGACATGAAAATACTATGTCGCGACGAGCATTTACGCAGCTAGAACATATCCGCGACAGGGAACCGCATCGCGACAAGACGAGAAGACTATCGCGACACAAACTTACCCAAACCTGCAATATCCTTTCTAGCATTTCCTACACCTCTAGTTTTTTCCCAAGACATTATAAGTTGTCACAATGGCCTCAGCATAATAAAGGCAACCTAAAATCTGGGAAAAACCAATCAAACTGTATTAAAAAAATTGAAAATGAGTTTTATTACAACTATTCTCCTTTACATAATAGAAAACTGGATAACTATCCAGAATTTTAAAAAATACAAAATGAGCCACCATAATCGGCCTTCTTGCATTAAGGCCTCATATGAGTTCCATCTCTGGTGAACTCCGGCACACAAATAGTTTTCCCACGGCGAGGTGAGCAATGCTGATGGGGAGATTCACCTGAAATTTACTCAGCCAAGTGCACATGTCATGCCATGGTTAATCATTACAAACACATTAAGCAACAACACATTCTGCATGAATGCACACATGTCATGTCCAATGTCTCAAGCCCTCGTGCAGCGCCTGTACGACTCCGCGCACATTACACGCATCATGTATGAAAAACCTTCATTTCCAAAACAAAATATTTTTGTTCTATATTTCAACTCCTTTGACAGTCTCCGAAAAATCGCTTTATTCAAAAGTCATGTGTCTTTTGTGGGTAACAAACTTTCCAAGATTTCACCGTAAGCGTCATACACCTTCCAACACTTTCGCGGACTTTCACCGTTGGATGCATATGTCTCACCAATAATACAGGTTTTTCACCTGAGGGGATGTCTATCCCTTCTTGCTACTACCCAACCCATAAATTCAAACTGTGTGACTCTAGGACGTCGACCCTATTTCAGAGCCTACCATTTAAACACCAAACACAATGTTCTTTCATGCCATGCATTCACACCCGTTTCACGCAATGTCCCTATGCATATGCAATGCAGAATGCCATTGCATGTTCTTTCATGTTAAATGCATGATGAGAGCTACATGCAACATTTATGATTCATGAATAATCATATCTATAACATACAATTTACATCCATAATACAACCCATGTAAATACATTAGTTTCAGCATATATCCACATTATTTTTCACACACTTGCATGTCATTCAATCAACCAACAACACACAAAACTAGATCTTCATGTTCAAACCCAGAACAGTACACACAATTGACGTAATCGTCCGTATTATCATTTACACCTCTGAAATCCATCATACTTAAGCGTATTTTCCGGCTAATACAGCTTTGCTTGAACTACAATCGCGAGAACAAAGTGCCAGCACCCCATTCAGCCCGACCCGATTGGCGGATTCCGAATCGAGTCCGGGTTACTAGCCGAGTTCATTTACCAAAACATATACAAAAACAAAATAACCGTTTAAGCCGACATTCCATTTCGTATAAACACTTTCAAATATGTGCGGAAGTGATTTCAATTCGATAGGCCCATAAACATTTACATTTCACAAAATGCATTTAAAATGAAGGCATTCCATACTTGTTCAAAATAATATAAATCGTTTGAGTTCCAACTCTTTTGATCACAAAGCGTCAATTGTTCAAAAGTAGAATGCATGCATATGGCCAAGTATATACTTTTACTCGCACAGCTCTTGATGACTGCGCTCCTAGATCTTGTCAGCCGTTCTGTTCTCACGATTTTGTGCATAGATAAAAAACTACGCACTAAATTTTCATACTTAGTGGTTCCTGCTCACGATTCTCTTTTATTCGGTTTAAACCAAATCATGCAATTTCATGAACAATGCTTTCATACTTTCTTAAATGACCAATGCGATCTGATACATACATAAAAGATATAACATTTAATTAATTACAATTCATTGGTCATCTCAAACATGCATTTTCATGTGCAACTAAATCATTGACTCATAAATCATGCACTTTTCATTCTCAGTATCATTTGCATGTATCCCTTCTTGAATTTAACTAATGATTTGATTGCATAGGACTTGAATCACCAAATTCTGATTTATTTGAGGTATGAGGGCCGGTATATATATATATATATATATATATATATATATATATATATATATATATATATAATATGTACTTTCGGTTGGTGTACTTACTATCTTTGTCAGCTGGGCTACGGATCGGTATGCCACAATAGTACATTTGTTCGACTCTTATTGGTATATCAATCTATCCTTGCTTTCGTGTTTAGGTTAACATTCTATTAAGGAGCATTCAAATCATTTATAGGAAAGTACAATATAGTATGTATTTTTGCTCTGAACAACTCATTTCAATACTCATGCAATTTCATTATCATTCATTTCGCAATCAATCAATTTCTCAAATTTCTTAACTTAAATGAACTTGCAATTCATTTCACATTTTATTTGCATCAAATCAATTTAAAACAATTGATATCTGGTCAAGCATTTTGGAGATAGAGATTCGAAATAATGAGTAATGTAGAAACGAACCAAAGCTTTGCACTTTGATTCTAATCCTCTGAAATCTCGATCTCAGTTCGGACTTTTCCTCCTCGTCAAGCCCCTATTCAATACAATTCCAAAGAACAATATTATTAAATGCGTACTAGTAGTTTTGGTTAGGGTTGATTTTCGGGCTTAATATGCTTATTCTTAATCTCATTGCAAATAAGGGCAAGATGTAAGCCCGATATAGTTACGATAGTTTCCTAACTTTAATCCATCACATAAGCAAAAATACTAAAATTTCGTCCTACCTTTTAATCCTGCCAATAGTACTCTTGATCAATTAAACCATCCCGAAGAAGATTAAGTCAAAAACCTCAAAAGACACTAACACAGTGCAGGACCGTTATTTTCTAGTTTTGTACTCTACAGACTTTGTACCCAAAAATTATTCAAACAGTCTTCAAAATTATGAAACTCTCAATTTAGTCCTTTATATCAATGAAATCTCTAAAAATTTTCAATTTAAAATTCCTTCTCTAAGGCTCTAACCACATAACACAAACAAGGAAAAACATATTTGTTTTTTTTTGGGGCGTGAGTACCGCACTAAAGCAATTTTCAAGCCCAATCCTAATGTTGTCCAAAATTAACTGAAACATTGATTTGATTAACTTAGACCAAAGTCTAACCAACTAAGCACCCAATCAGATTATAAACCAATTGAATTAGTTTTAACTTTAACATTTCAAAACCGTAACCTATCCACTTTGACAGCTTGTAACAAAACACTTTCTAAAATCAAATAAATTCCCAAATAAATTTGTCTGGCATAAAATTTAATATTTCCAAGACCATATATTCTTTCCCAAGACCTTTAATCATCTCAACAATCTATTTTCATAAATTCTAAAACAACCATCAAGCAGTGCACGAAGCTGAAGTTAAGGCGTTTTAATCTCAAGTGGTTGGCTCACTGGATCACCTACCTTTATTCTTGATTTCTGGGGTCTTAACTCCATAAATTGGTAATGGCTCCTTCACTCATTTGAAGCTATGGTTCTAAGGTTCTTCTCCAATTGGAATCACCCAATGTGGATCACCAAAACTCAAGTTACTGCATTTTACATATAGACTACTCTAATTTGCAAAATATAATCTGCACATAGCTCCATTTTGACAGATTTCTAGGCACTTTAGGTTTACAATTTGCATACAGCTTCGCGAGAAAATTATTCCTGGGAATTCTAGTTTACCCATATTTTGAATCCACTCAGTTAGATGTGAAACTCATTTATGGCAAAACACCACAACTACACACCCAAAGCGAGGGGCATACCCATAGGCTGCAGAACCCCCCTTTAGGCCCATATTCGGAGCCTTAATTGGTACAATTGCTGTAATCACTTCTATTCATTTGTAGCTATGCGTATGGTTCTTTCTGGAGTGGAATCCCACTTCATTTGGATGATTATAACTTAATCTATAGTCAAAACAGAACATGGGTTTTAATGACATTTCCTTTAAAACCAAACATTTATCTTTTATAACCGCTCCTATGGTAATGGCAATCTGAACCAACAATACTCTTCAAAACTCAACCCGACATTGAAAACTCATTTCAATCAAAACAAACTCTTTTTATCCACATTTAGGTTTTCCTTTCGACACAAATAAAAGGGGTTTAGGGTTTGAGTCTTACCTCAAATCTTTTTCAAACTTCAATACCAAGGTTCCTTCTTGTTTTTGATCACTTTATCCTTTGATTTTCATAGAGCAATTCACAAATCTCCCCATTTAAAAACCCTAGCTCTCTCCCTTTTTCTCAAAAACGAAAATGCCTTAATGAGAGGAATGTCTCTCAAAGACCAAAATATGGTCTTTATGTCTCCTATTCACAAGGCCCTGTTTGGCTTTCACACTAAATCCCATTTTCTCATTTTTGTCATTTTAACACTTCATTTCACTTTCATTTCAATTTTATTTCATTTCATTTACACTTCTACACTTATACTTCTCATTTAGGACCCTTGGGTCCCGTTTAAATATTTTACCAAATTTAATTGGTTTAATAAAATTTAGGTTGCATATCTTTTCGTTTTGAGTATTTAAATTCGAAAAAAATTTCATTTAATTTATTTATACCCCTAAACATATAATAAAAAATGATATATATAAAAAAAGCTAAAATTATTTTTTGGGGCATTACAAAAAGGACCCAAAAATTGGTCTATAATTCACCAACGGTTTGATCTAAGCGTTCTTAGATATTGCGTTAGGGCTACACCTCATGGTCATCAAATGACCCTTAGACAAGGACTAACCTTATGAGGAAAGAACCCCTACCTCTTGGAGTTTGTGAAAACTCGGATCTTGAGCCTGCCTATATGAAGCTCTCGTTGCGTAGATAAACTTTGTCTCTTACTCCGACGAGTTTTGATCGTCGCTTTGTCGGAGATCTAAGGAAGTGTCACTGATCGCTCCTCCGTTCCTCTCCCCCTTTCTTTTCCCTCTTTCTTTTTCCTTCTTTCCATCTTTTCCTTCATCCGTTCTTATCCACTACTTGATCTTTCTTTAGGGTGTGACACATGGCTCCCATGTGTCCCCTTTTGTTTTCCCTTTTGGTGACAAGTGTCATCTATGACACTTAAAGCAATCATTGATGCACCAGCCATGCATTGGTACTCCCATATGGCATTTGCCACATGTCCCCATTTTAAGTCATTATGCCATGTGGCGTCGTGTCACGCGTTGTCATGTCATCTACTAGTCTCACCTTGAATTACGTAAAATTTCAACCACCTCAGAATTTGATGCAATTCGTCAGGGTAACTAAACTCCACAAGACAAATTCATTGGTGAGGTTCGTTCTGTCACCCGAGGTCTAGTAAATTTCTAGATTTTCCACCTATACTATAATGACAAATTACCATTTTACCCTTTTTCAAAAAAATTGAATTTTTCCCGGGTTTTACAATTTCTATAATTTATGTCCCTTCGTAATTACATTTCCCTTAATCTCCCTTTAGAATGGCTTGTTTTCCCATTTCAATTTGGTTGTGCTTTTGCCTTAAACATCATACCAGGATAAATGCAGCGAAAAGCGACATTTGTTTTCCTTTGTTGAAACAAAAATGACCAACAAGCATCTGAATTAATCAATTTTCAGCAAGCGAACAAACAAACAACTTTTGATAAACATCTCCTTACATGAAATTTTGGGCATGTAGAATCTCTTCCTGGATTTGTCGTTCCACGAAATAAAAATTAAGCTTTCAAACCACAATCCACTGTCTGAGGTTGTTGTCGCATTTGAAGACGATGTGTCAATCTTGTTTAGGAAGTTGAAGAACAGAAGTTCCAAACATTGTTGAATAAATTGAGGAAAAAGATGATCGAGGAAGAAGAGATAAACCCTAGGGTTTTCTTTGGCCCGAAGAGGTTTTTAAAAACAAATTGATAAAGTAAAATTCGGGCTTTCTAATCTCCCAAAATTAGAAGCCCCTAAACTTTTAAGTTGGATTAGGGCAAAATTTTGCCACGTAGGTTGCTTACATAGCTGATTTAATAGCCCAGCTAACATCGGTTTTGCCATTTAAAGAGATCAGTGATGGCATGGGTCAATGAGTGGATTGTAGGAGTCTTTTGGACCAAAATCAGAGTTTAGGTATAACTGGAAATATTGCGTGCAAACATAGGATTTCCATATTTTCTTTATTTTATTTTGTTGTTTAATAGGCACTTGACCCTTTTCCAAGGATGGTTTGATTAAAAAAAACCTTTGAAAACCAAATTTGAAAATGTAACATTTCATCAATTTTTGTCATCATTTTCGAGGTACCCTTATTATTCACTTGTAAGAATAACTATTTCTTATAAAAAAAATGCATGTAAATATTTAAGACGATCAAGGGTATGTTTGTCCAAAAAAAAAATATTTTTCAAGATAAAACATGAATATGTGAGGTTATTTAACCAAATATTTCGTTTTATAACTATTTATAGATTTTTGTATTTTATTTATTCCAAATTAACAAGAAGTCCAAAATCATGACAAAATTACTACACTTATATATGGAAATTGACTATTAAACAGTACTGATTTTGGTGAACAAAATGGGGAAATCGGTGACAATATTGTCATTTCGCTTGTCCTATACTATTCTGAATCAACCATGATTCATGTGTAGGAAAGTGTGATTCCGTACTTCCCCAACTACTAGGATTTTTTTTTTTTTTTTTCGAAATAAATGCTAATATTTATTTGGTGTGATTTTCTGGAATGTTCAGAATTGCCTTTCTTATGTTTGGTCCTTGCTGCCTGTGTGACTGTCGATTTGGCACACATCCCACATCCACATTTCTAAAGTTGGTCAAACCATTTATATTTGATATTAAGAGCTACTATATCAAACAAGGTCTGATTCAATTACTGCAAAATTAGAGAATATAAATTCTTTGAATATTGAAAAAAAAGCCTCATACTTATACCTAAGCTTAAACAATTGGAGAGTAAAGAAAAGCAAATGATAATTGCAGGTGTTAAAAAGTATTCAAAAAATATATATATATAAAACTCATTTGTGAGTGGGTTACAAATCCTTGAATATAGGTTAAGCAAAGGTGGTCTTCACTTATGGGTTTTATTCGTCTCATCGTTGAACCACCAAAAATGTGGGTTGTGCTCAAATTTGGGCCCACCAATAATATTGATATCCCCACAACTGCTGCATTTAAGTTGAAGGCAGTTGAAAGGAGCCAATTTTGGTTAGACCATACCATAGACAACAGTCTTGCAGGTCCTGATCTCAGTCCCGGAAAAGGAAAAAAGAAATTAGGGAAAACTCATTTTCTATCCTCCTTTTCTCTACTAGCTTTTTTTTTCTTTGATCTAAGTGGGGATGATTTTTTTATCATTCTTGTCCCCAAAATCATCAATTTACATGATTTACATATTTCTTTCTTGATAAAATGGTTATTAAAATAAATTTAAGTTTTATTTGTTTTTCACGATTTAATCATCTTCTCCTTACTTGTATGTAGTTGTTTTTGTTCGTATATGATTATGTCGACCGTCGTGAGATGCGGTATTTATTTATGTTTTGTTGATTGAAACCCAGATGCGTATATAATTAAAGACGAGGATGATCGATGATCATTAATGTGTTAAAGAACTGGAGTGATATGTATTCTACATATAATAGTTATTTCAAATTTATAGGCTCAGCGATCAAATGTAAGAACTTTGGCTGGTGTTATGTTATTAAACTTTGGATATTGTTTCATCGTTTTACGGTTTTAGCGATTGCGATTACATGTTTATCGATGTATTATTAGTTTGAATGATAGAAATTGTGCTTCTTGAAAAATTAGGAAAAACTAAGTTATGTGGTATCATTTCAATTTATTTGAAAAAATAGAACTAAAAACCAAAGTAATTAAATATTTTATTAAAGTTGACGAACGCAGGTAGAATCCAATAAATTTTAGGTATGGGTCAAGTACATAGCATGTGGTGATGAAGAATTTTGTGAGATCGTGGCAGGTTTGTTAAACTTTGCTCGAATATTTGTCTTTTTTATCAAATATTTTTTAAATCAAAAAACTTGAAATTGGTTTCAAGTTTTTTTTATCATAATTTTTCAAATAAATTGAAATAATGAACACATACCTTGTGGGTTCCACACAATGTCTTTGGACTCAAGAGGCCTAACATCAAAATTGTTACAAGGACAGAGTAGGATATCAAAATTGAGTAAATTCTTCTCTTCATAACAACAAATGATAGAATGCATGTGTACAAGGACAATCAAACCAAGAAAATCTTTACAGATGTGTACGTAAAAAACAAAACATATGAAAATCAAGTATGAACACCTTGCCAAATCTCCGATCCAAAGGTTTCGGTTTCTGAACTAGGAGGAGGAGGAGATGATGATCCATAATCATAACTAAAATCCTGTTGGGAGCTAAAATTGTTGATCAACATAGCTAGCACCTCCTTCATATTAGGCCTCACCTGAGGTGCCTCTTGAGTGCACTTAATCCCAATCCTAAGCAGCTCACACATCTCCTCCGCCCCCTCAGCCAGCCCTGACCCCAACATCACCACCGGAACCACCGCCCTGCTCAGCCCATTCTTCCTGTTGTTTCCGACCACCCGTCTCGCCCACTCCACCAAACACTCTTCCCCTCCATCCAATGCATGTCTCCCAGTAGCTAGCTCCATAGCCAGCACCCCAAAACTGTACACATCCCCTTTTGTAGTAGCTTGCCCCGTTTGCCCGTACTCTGGCGCCACGTATCCCACCGTCCCGGCCACCATCGTCGACACGTGGCTGTTTCCGGCATCCACAACTCTAGCTAGGCCAAAGTCAGTGACCCTGGCCTTCCCATTCCGGTTTAGCAAAACATTGCTGGCCTTAACATCTCTATGAACTATAGCAGTGAAACATTCATGATGCAGAAAGACTAGTGCCCGTGCCACATCAATTGCCACATCAAGACGCCTCCTCCATGTTAGTCTTGTCCTGTCCGAAATCAAATCATCCAAACTCCCTCCTTCCATGAATTCATATACTAACAACTTTTCCGATCCATTAAGGCACCAACCGTATAGCGTCACAAGATTAGGATGAGGCCAACCGAAGCCGTTTCCGGTTAGGACCTCCATTTCCGACCGGAATTCCTTTTCCCCTTCTATGCCATCTCTTTGGAGCTTTTTCACGGCTACCTCCCTTCCATCAGGAGAACACCTCTATAATTTGTGCCAAATCCGCCTTTCCAATAATTCTACTGTCGGAAAAATTGCATGGCAGTCAAAAATGTCAGCATATGTGAATGCTGTCTTGTCCAGGCGGATGACCTTCACAGCACCGGACAACCATGGGGACAGGAAACTTCCGGAGCTTGATGCAAAATCATATCCATGCCCAGGATCTTCTAGAAGATACCCTGTTGAATCAACTGGGCTTTTCCAAAGAGCGCAGATAAAAAGGGATACAAGTCCGGACACTAGGAACACCAATGCTAGTGTTATAAACACAAAAATTGTAGCAATTTTTTGTTTTGGCTTTTCATCTGATTTTGGAGCTGGGGGAGGGTGATTTGAGGGGTTGCCAATGAAGGATGGAAGTACTAAAGAGGGTCATAAAGAAGGACTCTTTTTCGAATGTTGTCAATAGCCCTGTTGATGGGATTACACCTGAAATGAATGGATTGTACGAGATGTTGAACTTGTTTAACTCGCTTAAGTTGTTGATGCTGGTCGGAAATATGCCCGAGAAGTTATTGGATGACAAATCCAGGCTCTGTAAGCACCTAAGGTTTCCGATTTCCGTCGGAATTTCACCGGAAAATTGGTTGTCGGACAGGTTTAAGACCACAACAGGCAATTGTCCTATCTCGGGAGGAAGTTTTCCATACAACTTATTGCCACCCATCTGGATGAGACTGAAATTCTGCATATTCTTGATCTCTAGAGGGAGCTCACCTGAAAACTGATTCCCACTGATCTGAAGATAACCCGAAATTTGAAGTGTCCGAACCTTAGAACCAGTCTGGCACATTGGGAAAACTCCATGGCCTTTAAGCAAACTATCCCATAAGTTTCTACAGCTCTTTCTTGTAAGGAGTGTGTACACAAAACTGAATGGAGGATAATCTGCTGGAATCCACCTCTTCATCGCTAGGCACTCCCCTGAACCAGCAAAGATCCCGGTCCGCTTTCGATTCATTTCGAAGGTTGGGAATGGATTTCTCCCAATTGTTGTCATCTCCGGAGGAATTTTCCCGGAAAATTGGTTGTTGGCCAGGTTTACCCACAATAAACTAGTGCAGTTTCCTATCTCAGGAGGAATTTCCCCAGAAAACTTATTGTCTGCCAGCATTAGCCACAACAGAGAGTTCAACTTTCCAATAGTACTGGGAATTGAACCATTTAGACTATTGTAGGAGAGATCCAAAGCCTGCAGGCGCTGAAAGTTTCCGAATTCTGGCGGAATGCTTCCGGAAAACTGATTGTGGGATAGAATCAAGAACTCCAAACTCGGCATTTCAGATAACTCAACAGGTAATGGGCCTGAAAAACTGTTGTAGCTCAAATCCAATCTTGAAACATTTGATAAGTTGAGAATCCCAGATGAATGTATGCCCCCAGTGTATGAATTATCATGGAGAACAAGAAACTTAACATGTTTGAATTTCCCGAAAATTTCTTGAATGTCTCCCCTAAAATTGTTCCTGCTCAGATCCAAAAATGCCAAATTACTTAAGTTCAGAAGGGTCTCTGGAACCTGCCTGGAAAACTCATTGTTCCCCAAGAACAGACCCTGAAGGTCCGAAATCGACCCGATTTCTGGCGGAATTAGCCCTGTGAAATTGTTTCCCCACAAATTCAAAATCCGCAAGCTTCTGCAATTCGCAATGTCTCCCGGAACCTCTCCCTGGAAATAGTTCTTGGACAAGTCTAACATGTCCAGTGAACAAACCCCGTCAAAAATGGAAGGCGAAAGCACCCCATGGAACATGTTTTCCGACGCCGTAAACATCTGAAGCCTTGTGAATCCCTGCCATATCTCCCCACTGAAATTGTTCGAGCTCAAATCTAGATACTTCAGATTCTTGCAGTCTTCGAAGCAATTGTCAATGGTGCCAGTGAAATTATTCTCGGAAATGTTCGCAACCACCAATCTGTCACAAATTGCCGGAAAAGTGGATTGAATTTCCCCACCAATCCGATTGATAGACAGGTCAAGAATCTCCAAACTATTCAACCCAGTCAGGTTCAGTTCACCGTCGATGATATTGTGCGACAGGTTGAGATGCACAAGGCTCCCACAGCGCCCGAGGTCGGCCGGAATCCAACCACCCAGAGTGTTTTTCGACAAATCAAGATTTGAAAGCTTTGTCAATGCGGAAAAGTTCTGGAAAATTTCACCAGAAATGTTGTTATCTGACAGGTTGATGCTGATCACCCTTTCATCATTGCTGCACCGAATTCCGGGCCAAGAACATGGATTCCAATTATGTAAATTCCACTCCTTGTATATTCCTCGATTCACTTGATTGTTGTGTTCTAGAAATTTCTTCAAACTCAGCAGAACTTCTTTGTCAGTCTCCGAAGAATCCCCTGCCACAATTCTCCCTGAAACACAAGTCTAACAATAATCATCTTCTCGAAATGCTCAAAACTCATATTTTCATAATAATCAATCATGTCAATAAACTTCAGACATACTCAAAATTAAATTAGTACCTGTAATCAAGATCAGGGAAATGATTAACCCGATAATCCGGAAATCGGTTTCCTCGTCGTCCCGCATGATCAGCTTCTTCTTCTGCTTGGTCTTCTTGTTTGCGAATTTACAAGAATCATGAAACTAAAACATGATCAAAAATACAGAAATTGAATGAATATTAGAACTGTGGTTGGAGAACTGTTTCTTGCAGATGGACCAAAACTAAACTCACAATCTATATTGTCGTTTTTTCAAATTTGTGTTGTTTTTTAATGGTGGGAGGAAATTGATTAACTTAGGAATAATTGGGGTGTTTAGGGTTAATTTTTGCTTTTCATGAATATAGTATCGTAGTTTGGTCCATGGCAAATGCAAAGTTAGGAAGAAGAAGAAGGGGGGCGGTCGAGCCGCCCATGTTGACCGGTTCAAAAATAGCGGCTTGGGTTTGACTCTAAGAAAAAGAAGGCATAAGGCAATTGAGTTTATGCTTTCACGTCAACCTCATTTTCGGTTTTTCTAGAACTACGACTGATTCTTGTGGTTTGTTTAGTTTGTCGAGGAGTTTTAACTTTTCTTTTTTTTTTTTTTTGAAAGAAGGAGTTTAACTTTTAATCCCTTTGTTTCTTGGAAGTTGAATACAATTACACTAGGAATACGGTGGAATTTCAAGGTCCCTTCCTTCTCCAACTTGATGAAGTTTAAGTTAATATAGATAGGATATACTTGGTTTTAATTTAAAATAAAAAAATATTTTTAATTAATAAATTATTTTTATATATTACTTTAAATTTATTTTATTTTTAATTTTAATTTTTCTTATTTTTATTGGAAATCTTTTATAAGGGACAATTTACATTACGCTCCAAATAATCTTTTTTTTATTAACTTCTTTTGAGTTTAAACTAGAAGTCCTTAAGGTCTGATTTAAGTGGTAAAAAAGGAATAGGTGTGGGAAATCTCAAGTTTGAGTCCATATGAATGACAATGATGCGAGCATAGCCGGTTTAATTAAACTATTTTCCATATATGTCTTGTTTTAAAAAATAAACAGGAAAATCATCTTTATATATAATCCAAATGAAGCAAGGTGGGGATTAAACAATAATCGAATTTGCCTTGTCCTACCAAAAAATTGATAACATTAATCCCAAACATTGGCGGAGCCAATTTAGGGTGAGTGAGGGCTAAGCCCTTGTTTGTTGGTTTTTGCCTCCATGAGGTTAAAACCTAGTTCCGCCCACTAATCACAAACCTACTAAAAACTCATTATCATTAGAAGCGGAAACTTGAAAAGACTCACAATAAAACTAAGAGGAGAAATTTTGTTTTTGGGAAAATGATATTTTATAATCATTTCCAAAAATATAGTTTAGCATTTGAACACCGTTGGATATGATTTAATCAAAATTTTCAAAAGCCTGAGTATATTTCCGAAAAAAGGGACAAGATTTCCTAATATAAATTTGATAAGATCCTAGAGTTTTCATGGGATATGGTACAACCATAGACATTTTAAATTTTTAGAAATAAAAATAGAAAAAATACTGATGAGGAGATTATAGCTGATCCTGATTACTAATCCCTTCCAAGGGCAAAAAACCTAGGACCATACACTAAAATCTAATTAATTAATAAATAAATAATGATCGGATTCGAAATGAATCAGATCTCCATTCCCAATATGGATTCTCATTCTGTCCGTCCATGGTCTCCATTTCAAAACTATTTCAGAATTTCAAGGCTGCTTCATGCTTGGAAAAGAACTGGAAACATTCATCCACTTTGGGAATGAAGAATGGGAAACACAAGCCGCCTGATGACATGGCAAGAGATCAATGTTTCTTTATTGGAATTTGGAACGTACCCAACATTATTTGGACTTTTTCTTTTTATTATAATATATTATAACCCAACTTCACGTGCACACTTAATACTTTTTCATTTTATAGATAGTGCCTTTCATCTTTCATTGTCCGTATTCCTCCTCCTCTTTCCTTTTCAATGTATTAAGAAGAAATTATTTGAAACTCTTACTGATGTTTAAGACTGCCTATTATATAATAGTAAGTAATAAAGATTCAAGTTAGAATATCTTATATTTCAAAAACTATGGGTATGTTTGTTGCTTGTTTTTTTAAAATATAAAGAACATCATTTTGATGCTCTTTCAAAATCATTCTTATTTTTTAAATTTAATAGTTCATTTTTTTATCTTTTAAAGAACAAAAAAACAGTTTTGAAAATGAATAAGAAAAACTGATTGGATTAAAAAAAAAAATTTGATTAAAGCCCAAAAGTAATTATACTCTTCTGATAAATAAAAATAATTTTATCACGGTCAAACAAATTAATGATGTATATCTAAGGGTGGAATTAGTTTACATCAGGGAGCAAATCATATAAAATATTTGAATCCGATTTATATTTTAATCCAAATATAATAGTATACTAAAGAAGATAACTATTCCAATTTTATCAAAGTTGAAGAATCAAGGAATTTTTCCTAAAGAAGAGATTAGGAGAACTCAAGAAGTTTTGATTGAATTGTGATCCAAAAAGGAAAAAGACATGAGGGTCTTTGCAAACCTGAATAGATATATATATCTTTATTGTAGTGTTTTTATATTGTTTTAACAATTTTTCACAAGACAAAATATTTCATTGTTATCTCCTAAGCCTTGAAGGACAGACCTTTCTTTAATGAAAAGTTTTCTTTATATTAACTATTTAGAGTTAAAATTGATTGGTCATATCTATCCAATAATCTAATATGAGTTCACTCCATTTTTGGGTCATAATCATTATGTAGGAGAGATGGCTTAGTGGTTCAAGGCGTAGCATTGGAACTGCTATATAGACTTTTGTTTATAAAGGGTTTGAATCCCTCTCTTTTTGTACTTTCACCTAATTCACCAATGTTATTGACTACATGGTATGAAATAATAAATGTTCCAATAGTTAGACCTTTCTTTGATATAGATTCTCTATTTCTAATAGCTATGGTACATAAAATACTGTAAAGGGAGGAAAAGGAATAAAAATTTCCCTGCGGATCTATGATATATGAATGAGAGAAAAATCTCTAACCCCTTACTGTAGGTCAATTTACTTCAGGGAAAAAAAAAAGGGGTCAAATTGATTGAACCCTTGTTATTTTAGTTAGGTTTAAGTCTGACGCAAATAATATTTTAGGACTAATAATTCATTTATTTTCAAACCGACCCAATTACTATCTATTATTTGATTGACAAATCCTTTAAATTGAAAGAAAAATATTAGAGAAGGGATATGTCATCTTAACCTAAGATTTAAAGAAAAAATTGAGGGTTACCATTTGTTATACTATCTTTTTCTTTCTAAAGTCCTGGAAATGAATTTTATATCATGGTCCTAATTGATGGCGGAGTATTAGGTGTGAATTTAATGTTGGAATTCAAAATCTCTTAAGCAGATGGTTAGGGTATCTCCTAATTTAACCAGAGGTTTTCAGTTCGAATATTGAGAATATAGCTATGTTCTATGACAGAGTTTTATCGAATCCTTGTGATCCATCCTAGCTTAAGTATGGTTTAAATGTATATTTGGTATGTGCCTAGACCCACTAAAGACATCTTACGGTATGACAAAAAAATTAAAGATATTCCTATCTTAAAAAAATAAAATGATTCATTTAATAATCTAAATTACATTTTTTTTTTCTCTCTTGAAAATCTATGTAACAATCTTCCACATAGGAAAAAGAAACCTAGAGCTTGTTTGGTTATAATTTGAAATTTGTTTTTTTTTCTAGAAAAATATATTTGATTTTTTTTTATTCTAAAATGAAGAGTGCATAAAAACACTAAATTCGGATAATAAAAAGTAAATTCAAATATTATTATGTTCTTTATATTTTCCAAAACTATAATAAAAAAATAATTTTCAAAAAAAAAATCTAGCAAATCTCCATTTGCTAGATGGTCAAATATATGAGTTGAAAGTTGAAAGTTGAAAGTTGAAACCCTAAAAACTAACAAAAATGGGCCATACGAGCGGGTTGTTGTACCGTACAAGAAGTTAAAGACCTAATTCAACAAACTCTATAGAGTGGGGCCTGCCGGCCTTAGGTTTTGGGAACAAGGTGCCACGTATACACTTAAAATTTAAAAAAAAAAAGTAATAAAAGAGAGTCCAAGATGCCATTCAAATGAGTCACATCCATTTTGGTAAACACCAGATTTTTTTAATTATTCCAAAGCCATTTTGGTTCTTGTCTGTTGGTGAAATGTAATACATTTATATTTTTCTTAATATTATACTCTCACTTCCTTCTTTTATTTCTTTTTTTCCTTAATCGATTTAAATTTCATACAAAAATTTGTGATGGAACTATTTCCTTACTTTGATTAATTTATGTGTAATTTAAGAAAATTAATTTTATCAATAGTTTTTGGTTCATAAAACAATCCATATTTTTAAATCTCTATTGTTGATTTTATTGAGTATAGAATTGTTAGGGAGATAGAATTTGACCCATATATATATATATATATATATATATATATATATATATATATATATATATATATATATATATATATATATATATATATACTATATATATATATATATATATTTTTTTTTTTTTTTTTGTTGAGAAAATAGAAATATTTTCTTTATGAACATCTTTTTTTTTTAAGGAACACTTTATTAAAAGTAGCATCTAACCTTAATTTGGCATCTCTTTTAAATTTTGCTTTTCTACCAAACAATTAATTCATGATGAAGCTACTTCTCATTTGATTTCCATTATATTTTAATTTTTAATTTTATTAAATTCATGATTATGTTATTATATTGATCATAGAATGATATCTAACCATGTAATTGTCTCTCCTCTAAGCTCAAGGATGTTCTAAGTAGCCTCACAATTTTAAAAAACATCTAAATCTCCTAATCAAATCTACATTTTGCATAAACTATAATAAAATTATTCTAAAAAACATTTTTTTTTAAAGAGATAATTTTATTTATTTAAGCCTTGATATATTCGATAAGCAGCATGTCAGGTCGTTAAAAGCGATAACTTAGCGGTATCAAGATTAATAACATAGTAAATCAACTCAAAGTCAACATATTTGATGATCTTATAATGACTAGAATACTTGTGACTACAGTTCTGTTGTATATTGTCGACTATAGATTGATTTGTTGTCTCTAATTGAATATGTTTTGTCGTTTAAGTCACCCACATATTAATAAACGTTACAATAATACGACGAAAAATCAATTGTCTTACTAAGATTAAAATATCCTTGTCATGACAATCGGCGATAAAAAAATATAAATTAAAAATTCAAATATGTGTCAAAGAATTACTTTATTGAGAAAAAAAACAATAAAAATAGATATAAATAAGTTATTTCAGAACAAGAATGATAAGAAAAATCATTCATCCTTACTAACTAAAACAAATGATTAAAAAGAGAACATATAAAAAAATGGATATCCTATAATAATCATACAAACACATAGCTTTTTAATACATAGACAAATCAAATCCTAATTTTGCATAGATCAAAATAGCATTATTGAGGAAAAAAAAGCATTCTTATAACTCTTAGAAAATTTTTAAAGATATTCGTGGAGAGACCTATTCTACCTTTAATGTGTAGAAAACCTCAGAAATTGTGTTTCGCTTGGTAACTCTCTATCTTTAGGTTTCTTCTCTTAAGAAAAATTTAAAATTAATTAAACGAAATGTTTATTTATAGGATAAAAAGATGATCAATTTCCTCGTAGAATTAGAAATCTATTTTTATTAAAATCCTATTAATTTAGTAAACTAACTTCTTGACCAATAAGAATATAACTTTATTATTAATTAATGTGATGTTTCAATAAATATTATACTATAATTTATAAGTGACTTCACTATATCCAAAAATATTGATTTAATAAGCAAACATCCTTAACAAAATCCTTTGAAAAATTCCTCTTGAAACATGTCACAAATGATAAAAAAGTGAAAAATGATTATAAAAGTCCCTCCCCTAGACTAGAAATGTATAAAAACACAATATTATAATATAATATACAAACTAAATAAAGTTAAAAATTCATTCGAAAAATAAACAAGCATCCTTCACACGAGTGTAGATGAACTACCTCTCTCATCTCAAAGGTCTTATATCCATCCATATTTGATCCTATAAATATTATTTACTCTAAACCTAAATGGGTTTTATGATTTTAAATTCGATTGCAAAGTTGTTTAATTATATAATACAAAGAGAATACTTTATTTTTTCTTTTCACCAATTTCTCCTTGATAAAAAGATGGATACCTAATAAAAAATCATGATATTGAAAATTAGATGTATCAGTTAAATATGAGAGGAGATGAATATATATATATTTATATTTATATTTATATTTATTTACTCGATATTATAATATTGTATTATTACCTTTTTATTAAAACTTGAACTTGATTCTTTCTTTATTCTATTAGTTAAGTGTAGTATTCTGTTTTCTTTAGTTCTTATGCCTTGTAGAACCCTTTACTACTAAGCCAAATAAAACAAATAACTTCAACTTAAAAAATAAAATAAAATAAAATAATAATAATAATAATAATAACTTCAAGATATAAAAGATGATAATATAATATTTATACACGTCAATCACACGCCGTTCATCAACCACCTTGAAAAGTCCTCTCAAATATTTTATATATAATGGGCGTTTGTGCACAAATAAAGAGCAAGAATAATGAATTCCTAATGAAGAAAAGTAGGTAACTTCTGAATCAAAGAAAGGGATGTTTTGCTCAACAGTCCCTTTCTATTTCATTATTTTATTTTAAAATATTATTAATAAAATATCTAATCTATCCTTACATCCCTCGTTTTTTCACCGGAAACTTAATCCCAGCTACCCCTTTAATCGTTTTCTATTGTTTTTTTTTTCGGGTTATTTAAAAATAATAATCACACAATTATATAAAATGATTAAAAGTAAACGATTAAACATAAAAATTATTTTTTTAAATATATTTTAAAAAAAATGAAATGAATTGTTTGCACCCAATCACCCAAATTGAAATATGATATGATCAATTAATGGGATAGGCTTAAGTTCAAGTCCAATGTCAATCAAATTGAAATCCGATATGATCAATCGAGAATAATGAATAATATTAATTAAACGTTAACAAATCGATCGGCTGATATCGTCTTGTTTTAGTAAATCACCGTTTTTGAGAACTAGCGATTTCAATGATTTTAAGCGTTATAATTCATAGTGTTAACCAAGTTTTTGGAAAATTTTATTAGTGTTATTCCGTTAAATTATTAGTGAAATCCAATATTTTCTCTATTGATACAGCATTTTGGTTCTAATGAGTGATGAGTTTTTATCGATTTTACATAATATTGTTATAGTGAAATCGTGTTCTTGCCGGTGATTCAACATTCTTGTTGCAAGTCTCTTGTGAGTTTGTCGACTTTATTGGCTGTGTTATTTAATTCAATTCGTAAGGGAATGCGTTTTCTTGACAATTAATTAACTTTACTGATATTTACAGTAGATGCGTTTTCTACTTTGATTATGGCTTGTCGAGGCAAAAGAGTTTATATAGCCCAATTAGATGTTTGACGAGTCATTCTAATTTGGAAATACTTTAATTTCCTAGCATGTATGTACGCTTATATTTTGTATGTTTTATGTGACATTGAAAAATCATCACAACACGAATATATTTTTATTTTATAGGACATCGAAAATAATTTTTTAAAAATAATTATCAAATAATGTTAATTCTCTATAAGTGTTTTTGTAAATAATTATGAATATTATAATTTTTGAAAGTAATGTTTAAAAACTATTTTATGAATTTTGTAAACAGAATTTTTGTAATAACATTTTCCAGATTTACTCATGATCCATATTTATATAATTATATTTTAAAATAATTTTGAGAAATATTGTTTTCCATTTTAAAGAATATAAAGTTATTTCTCACTTAAAACTAAGTTATCAAAGATGGTGTAAGATTTCAAAAGGAAAGTAATTTTATTTTTTTATTTAAAAAGACAATATAAGATGATATAAGTAGGGAGAAAAAAACCATTCAACATCATCAATCACATTTTCTTTTAATCTAAAAAGAAGAGAAAGAAAAATACAGATTTCCTTTTTTTAAAGTCGTGATTATTTTTAGGCCAACATGCATGACACGTACACCCTATTGGGTCTAATCTTATACCTTTCTTGGCATTAATAAAATTAGAGTCAATTTGATTAGTCTATGGTCAACCATTACACTAATTAAATCTGGTGGTCCCCTTCAAAAACCGACAATGACTTTACCAATTAAATAAAAAGCCTTTTAATTAAATTAAATTAGTTTTATCATAAGGTCAAATATGTCACTAAATTTTATAAAAATAAAATAAAAAGTATATAAAATAAGCAAAAGTTTGTTTGTTCAAATATAAAAGTCATTGGGGGCGTCATATCAGTGAGTTTATTCCAAAGAATATATATATTATAATATTGATTTCCTGTTAGAAAATTACAATCAAGGTTAATTATTTTCAAGTCTAAGATCTTTATCCAATTGCTTTCAACTACCTATGATAAGATTAAGCAAAATATTATATCAATAATGTTGTTTGAACCTCATTGTACTTATGTTACTTCTAATCTTCTCTTGTCATGATAAGACTCTTCTTCCTTTTGATTAGATTCGGAATGGTTATCCTTATCTTGGATTATTAGAAAATTCATTGAAATTTTTGGTGGTTTGGGTTGTATTTATTTGATTTCCTTAAATATGTAATATGAGCTTATTTGTTTTTTTAACATCCTCCATTTTAAATATTGATTCGATCACGGTTTTCATATATACCCATTTTACTTAACTCTGTTTAGTCGTGTATTAAAGGAATGAAACAATCGTTTTAAAACTAAATCTTATTTTCAAATACTTGGTCCATATAAAAATAAACTATTTATGAAATTGCTTAAAGTATTTTTTAACATCTATTCATTTTGCGTTCACGTTGTTGTAGACGATGTGCTGGAGTCGAAAATATAGTCAGGAGGACGTAAAAACTTTCTACGCTGATAGTAGAATGGTTAAACATAACATTTTAACATGGATGTCAATGAATTCGAATCGGCCCCAAAACAATTTTCCTCATTTTTAGGCGAATTCACCCCCCTTAAACTCTATGTAGCTCAGTCACATGTGTAATCTTCTGTTTTTATAATGACTCAAGTCTAAGACTTTTCACCTTTCATAACCTTCATCTGTGCATTCGCTTCATAATTTAAATTGACAGGAAATTTAAAATTGCTTAAAGTTAAAAACAATATTAAGTAATAAGTAAAAATAAATTATTTATTTTTAAATTTACATTTTATTTTACCTTATGATCCATATTTGTTCCAATTATTTTTATGGTATCATATTCTACTTCACGACCTCTATTATTACTCAACCTCGACAATTATACTTTATTATGATTAATATGTTAATTTATTGATTCAAAATAATTTTTATGTTAATCTTACAATCTAAATACTTTAAAGTATGATTTTTTTTTAAATGAAAAATAATTTTATTAATTCAAACTTGCAATAAATTGATAGATTGAGGATACAAATTGCTAAAAACCATAAATGATAAAACAATATCTAAGTCAATAATATAATAAATCGTCATAAAACTTACAAATTTGATAAAATAGTTACTAAAATATTTCGCGATCGATTTTTTCAATATCTTGTATTTGTAATTTGATAACTGTGATCGAATTTGTTTCTTTGTTTGAATCGCCTTACGCAAATAAAACGTTAAGCAAAGGCAATAGCAATGCTCGTTACAAGCAGAAGCGACAAATCAAACTGTCATAATAAAATGGCCCCAGAAACAGCATTCGTAATAAGGCAGCCAATAGCGAAAAACTAGATAAGACATATATATTTGTGGAATATTCACTTTATTAAGTAAGAAAATAAAAAAAAGTGATGCAAATGAATGATTTCAAGTAAAAAATGACAAAAAAAAATAATAATTCATTTTCTATATACGATTTAAGTCAATAATAAGATTTAAGTCAATAATTTTAACATAATTCATTTTAAAATCGATTTAAATTATTAAGTAATAAAATATTGATCTTTTCTATATACTTTTTAAATAGCTTTTTTTTTTTTCAACAAATAGCTATTTTAACTTGACCTTTAAAAAAGATGCAAAAGTATTCAAACTTAATATTAAAATGGACGTCTTCGAAAATGGCCGCAGACTCTATACATGTTAACCTTGTTTATGCAAGGGTGGAGTCAGGATTCAAGTTCAGTGGAGGTAAGATTAAGTAATATAAGTTTTACAAATTTTTTAAAATTAAGCTTCAACTCAATAACTTAATATTTAAAAATTTTAGTAGGAGAAAAGTATAATATTTAAGCTTGAATTTTCTAAAATACAATAGGAAAATTGTGTTTAAAAAAATTTGAGTGAGGGTAAATGCCCCCCACTAGGCACTGCTTAGATCCGTACCTGCGTCCATAAATGCAGGCACCTTCTTAGAAGAGACTGGGTAGTGCATATAAATCACACCTATGGGGAAGGCAACCACGCCGTGGATTTCTTGGTGAACCTATCTCTTTTTAAAAATATAACCATGATATTCATTTCATTGATGATATAGAAATGACACTTTTAATACTATTAGATTAATTAATAATAATGATTATTCTATTGCAATTTAAATTGTGGCCCCTTCTCATGGTTTATATCCAAACATTTAAAATTCTCCAAAAGTAAAAGAGACAAGACAATAAGAACAAAACAGCTTAGTATTATAATAGAGTCATACATTGAGATTTTTTTTTTTCTTTTTTTATAATAAAATTGAATGAAAGTAAAGTCTAAATTTGCTACATGTTGTTGGTCCATAGCATCCTAAGCCCAAAGTTTCAAAATTTTACTATTTTGCATTCAATAAAGAACTCATGGTGTGTGGCAGTTGGGCTAATATTGACCCAATATATAACAGTACAGAGCCAGTTATCATTAATTAAATAATAGTACTGTCAACTTTTTCCAAAATAAAGATGGGGCTAGACAATGCATTTAGTTCTTTGTATGGTCGTCTAAGAAACCTTAAACTCAGTCAAACTTAGTTAATAACTTAATACTGCTAAGTGCTGACAACTAAGTTGCCCAGATAAATTATTAAGCTTTTGAAAATTGTAGAGAACTTTGTGTGAAAATAATTTTTGAGGTAATCCCTTAATCCACAAAATATTTGTTAATCTAACCCTTTTAGTTATAATATGTGGATGAGATAAAATACCTAGGGATTTAGTTAACATATAAAAGATTTACTTTTATATTTTAGGGATATTTTTGTTTAAAATATGATAAATTTAAGATTATTTTTGTAAGAAGTTAATTTTGATTTATCCATTTAAAGCCAATTTCTTATCATTTTGGATGTCTAATACAATTTGGCTCAACTAATCTATCTCATAGGATCCTAAGTTAACAGATAGATAACCCTCCACCTCTCTTACGGGGAGCCCGACTAATAATGGTTGTACTAAAATAAATTTTTTAATATTTATTTACTTTATATTATAAACGGATGAATGTAGACATTGTATTCTGATAAGGACCCGAGCTCGAAACATCCGTTCCACATACGAATGCAAACCAGCAGGTCAGACCAGAAATGGATTCACGTGCGGAAAATAAAGATCCCAGAATCCAAAAGGATCTGTTGGGGTTTTTAAAAAGTCAAGTCCTCGCTTGATTTTTGGGACAGCAGTGTCACGTGCGCATACAACCATTGTCCATTCTTTTCACGTGCGACAAGTTTTCAAAGGTTTTGGGATGTCCACACCTCCATGACTTAATTTCCGATGAAGATAGATGAAAAAAAAAAGAGCAATTCTAGAGGCCTCAGAACAATAAATACCATTGATTGATTTAACATGCACATATATAAGAGACACACAGAAACAGAAAGTTTGAATTCAATGGACAGGAAATTATGAACATATTTGTCAAAGGGGGCGGGCTACCACGTTTAGTGTGGATAGACCACAGTTTTCTGCCCAAATATTAATAAATATGACCATAAAAAGCAAGGGAAAAAAGTATGCTTTGGTGTTCCAATCACGGACAATCAAAATCCAAGAATGTTAAAAATCAGTTTAACAACTAATCATTTTAGTTTTTGTCCAAATTTAACAACCAAATATACTTTCTATGAAAGATAGTATTTAAAATCTATTAAGGTACTAACTAATGTTTTTAATAAGGTAGTATTTTTTTGACATTTATTCACTTTGTATTACATCATTATAATATTATGTTTTATTGAGACTCTGAGTTTGGGACCTCAGATATACACGTGTCCCTTTACCGTTTGAGTCAACCTCAAGGACATTAATAAGATATTATTGGGTTCCTCAGTGACCTTCAAACTCTACTATCCCATAAGTGTTGCTTAAAATTTATTAAGACAATACTTAAAATAGTGATAAAGAGAAGAATTGTTGGAAAAATGGATTTGAGCATAATAAATTAGCTATTTTTGAACTAAAATTAAAATAGGTCTCACAAACTCTTTGTAGTGGAGTGCTTTGTGAGAATGTGTTACTCGCCGTGATGAAATAGAAGATTATATATTGAATTACTCAAAACCATTAAGAGTAAATTAGAAATTCTTCAAACATCACCACTTGGAATATGGTAATAAGAAAAACTTTAAGTTTGTGAAAAACGTCTGCACATAGAGATGGGAGCAAGACTTAAGAGTATATATCTAGCTCTTGTAGTGGGTTTGGGCCTCAGGGCACCTAGTTTTATGGAAGGGGAGGACCATAGCACATGCTTGGTTCATACGCGTCTTATTGTGGTGCCGGGTCGGGTTAGTGTGTATATATCCTTAAATTTTCAAACATAAAACGTTGTCGTTTTAGGCGTTGTTTGGCGAATGGCGTCTTCTCCTGTGCGCGATTGTGTGCTTGTTTGCCTAGAAGCGGGCCAGGTTGCACAGAACAAGCCGACTGACCTTCATGCATATACCAAACAGTCATGAGCAAGTCTATAAATAAGATTACCTGATGAGCATTTTTTTCGAAAGATAAGCGAAAAAGGGTGAATTCATTTCATTACATATCATCTTCATTTTAAGAAAGCGAGTTCTGCACAAGTTCTGGTTTGACAGCCAACCATTGATAGTGCTTTCTTTTATGTTGGGAGATGTTAAAGCATGATATTCATATTAAACCCAAATCCTACAAGCTTGAGCTTTTAGAAGAGTTGGTCATTTAAGATAGTATGAGCTTAGTTTAGCGGGAGGTCACAGGTTGAATCCTCATTGCAATTTAATCATAAATACATTTGAAAGTCAGTAATGAATTCGGCTCTCAGCTTGAGGCTTTTAGGAGAGTTAGTCGTTCTGAATCATTTATCTTGGGAGACGTGTTATCAAGAACTCGAAGCACCATTGCGAGGACAATAATTTATCTTAAGGAAATTGTGTCCAACACAAAACTTATCAGTTTATGGTTTTTACAAACATGTTCAATTTTATTGCATTATAGTTCTGTTCGTCAATTTTAATTATGTTCTCATAATCATATTGATATAGGCAGTCAACAAAAATATTTTAAGAATAAAATTTTTATTTGTACAAAAACTAAAATACTTTTAAGAAATGAATAGGTTGAGTTGATTTCCCCTGGTTTTCTAATTATTTTTGGAATGGAAATAACAAAACATACTTTTTTCGATTAAAAAACAAAGGGTGGTGCTGATGGAGTGTGAAGTGGAAGCCTGCTAGCCATGTTGGTTCTGAATGCAGTGTCCTTTTCTTGGAA
The DNA here is from genome assembly GCA_016808115.1 of Tetrastigma voinierianum. Classification (NCBI taxonomy): domain Eukaryota; kingdom Viridiplantae; phylum Streptophyta; class Magnoliopsida; order Vitales; family Vitaceae; genus Tetrastigma; species Tetrastigma voinierianum. Next base: position 55,333 of record JAEQBH010007768.1, on the reverse strand, counting down.
ATAGATGATTCAGACCTTGATAGGGCATTTGACCGCATTCGGAAAAAATGGTTCAATTTCATGTTATTTCCATTCTCCATGAACTAAACTAGAAGGAAGGGGGGCTGGTTGTCTTTTTCAAATTGAGAGAGCAAGACCGGGAACTGGACGTGCAGAAGAAAAATGAAAAATCCCTATCCTGAGAAGATGAATTAGATTTGACTTAATTTATCAAGTCTTTTGTTAGCTGGGTTCCATATGGGAGATAATGAATCATTAATATTGATGATAAGTATTTTTTTAACATCTATTCATTTTGTATTATATTATTATAATATTTTAAAAATGAATTTTCTAACATTTCTAAAACAAAATGGCGGTCAAATACATCGATTTGATTTACATGCATAGGTGTCCATATTTAGGTTAGAGAAATTGGTTTAAAAGGGTAAAAAACAAAGTTATTTACAAATCTAACTTTTTATTTTTATAACCTTAAAATATACCAACTTTAGACAAATTACCTCGCAGAGTGTCTCTTCACATCACTCCCAAATTCAATCATTCCCTTTTATTTTATTTTGATTTTTTCATTCCTTCAAGTTTTCTTCCTTTCAAACCTTCAAAAATACGAATTTGGGTTCCCATTTTTCTTCATTTATCACTCAAAGAATCCTAACAATTTCTCTTTCACTCTTTTAATTCTTGTTTTGGTTTTTGTTCTTTTAAGAGCATCTCAAGTTAAAGAAGAATAGTTTATGTAGAATGTGCTATGAAGAAGAAGCGATTTAATCCTCAAATTCAAACTCAACTTCTTCCAAGCTTGTTCTTGTCGTTGGCGGCACTTGAACAAACTTGAAGGGTGTCAAGTCTAAGTTTTTAACACATTTTCTACTGATATTAGACTTAACCATCATTGTTAAAAGTTATCATTTGAACAAACTACAAAGAAGATTGTCAAGTCTAAGTATCTAGCACAATTTCTATATATATTTGGACTTAACCATCGTTAAGTTAACATTTAACAAACTTAAAATGTGTCAAGTCAAGTTTTTAATAGGCTTACATCACGTGAACTTAACCATCGTTAAATGAGTATTTAAACAAACTTGAAGGGGGGTAACTTCAGGTTTGTAATACAATAGTTATTTAGTTTGGACTTAACCATTCTTAAATTATATTTGAACAAACTTGAAGAGGGTAAAGTTTAGGATTGTAACACAGTAGCTATTTAGATTGGACTTAACCATACATTTGAACAAACTTGGTATTAAATTTTGGACTTAACCATTGTAACAAAGTAGCTATTTAGTATCAAATCTAAAAGAAAACCGGTGAAAGAGAAGAGCTAGAAACGTTAGAGAAAAAAAAAATAAAGAAAGGAAAATAGAGGAAAATGAAAAGTTAAAGGAAATGAAGTAAGTTGTCATATGATGGTTAGAAGGAATAATTTGTCCAAATGATGTGTTTTATCTCTCTTTCTAAGGATTTTAACAAAATTGATTAGATTTAATATCTTTTCCTTTTGTCCATTTAAATAGTAACCCTTAAGTTAACGCTAGTTGGGTTTAAGATTAAAGCCACATTAATGGGTAAACAACTTACTTAAATACTTATTATATAAGAACTTATGTCATAAGTACTTTATTCAATAATATATATATATATATATATCATGAAACCAAGATAAAAAATTAAAAATAAAGTAAAGATTTATTATACTGAAAACATTTATCATTCATTTGTAATCTATAGAATAAAAAATAATTAGTGAACCATACTCTTCTCTTCAATTTTGTTTCATATGCATCAAAGAGATTATAAAAACTGAAATAATATATATATATATAATTAAAATCTTTAATTTGGATGATTTCTGTAAATTGGAACGTGATATACCATGTACTCATAGTTATTTAAGACGCCAGATGTACGGAGGCGCAAAAGCCTTTATCAAACATAAAAATAAAATATTACTAGTGTTTCTTATTATCACAAACATTTTCAAAACAAAAATAACAAATACCATCAATGCTTCCTTTGTCTCAAAAATTCTAAATTCCAAAATAAAATAAACACTCATAGATATGCGTCAAATTCTAAATAAAGAAAATCTCCATCAAAAATTTCAAAAATTTTACCTATCTTTACCTAAATTTTTTAAATTTGTTTTTCTATTTTTTCATAAATTTTTAAAAAAATTTACCAATTTTTACATATTTTTTCCGAATTTATTTCATTATTTTTAGAAAATTTTCCTTTTTTTATATATAAAATTTCAACAATTTTACCTATTTTTTTTATATAATTTTTTGAAAAGTTGTTTTTGATTTTTTCATTATTTTTCAAAATAGATTTTTTCATTAAGATATACTTTAGTTCTCATAAGTTTTTGAGCTTATTTTGATAAGGTTTTCTATAAAATGATTAAAATAAGTTAATGCTTTATAAGAGTTATAAACTAATTTTATAAGTTATTCCATATATCATAAATTTGATGAGATAAACTCTAATAAGTTGAACCCTAAATTTTCAAAACACGGTTCGGGTTTTCAATAACATGCCCATACCCGACCTGCATCGATATGAAAATTACAAAAATGCCATTCATAGAAAAATGTTCCTCTCATTTCACCGCCGATCTCCTCCTTTCCCGTCCGGCGTCGTCATATCTCTAGAGTGGAACAACCAACGACACAGCTCCGGGAAGCACGTCTTCCATCTATTGTTTCGATCGTAAGTCTCCATTCCTCCCTCTGGTATTTTTCCATTATTTTCCCTTTTCTCTCTGATGATGCCTTTTCCGCTGGAGGCCCGGGAATTTGGAGCGTGTGGGGGTCGTTAAGTTTGGACCAGGATTGTTTGTGGGATGCGTCTGGATGCGGCTGGGCTGGAAGTATGGCTAGCTGCTGATACCCGATCTATGAGCAGTGCGTACTCCTGCGCAAAAACAAAGAAGGGGTCGGCGAGGGGCTATGCAGTGGCCGCTCAGTCTCTAAGTCGGTTCTTGTTGAAAGAGGCTAACTAGAGGGGCGAATGTCTGTATGAGTATGCGTCACAAGAGTGCGTCTGTAAATGCGTATGAGTATTGGCGATCTAGAATGCATATGAGTATTGTGACGTCTAAGAATGCATATAGGTATTGGCGTCACAGAATGCATACCTTTTCGCGTTTGGGGTGGCCGTATTTATAGTGTATATTATTCCCAATTTGGGGGTAGTAAGTTCTTTCCATTAGGTTGAGATATTTATTGCCTTTATCAGTTTGCAGAAAGTGTGAAGGAATGGTTGTGAAATTATCTACTTTTCCTTATTGGCGAGATTTAGTCGATTTGCGGGATGCAGGCCTTCCAGTCTATCCATATCATCGGCCTTTGGGGCGAGTGGACTGGCCTTTTGTTTTTGGCCGACGCTAGGGGCTTGGGTGTTTTATAGGGCTTGCCTCTCGCACAGGCCTAATTGAGTGGGCTGCGCGCTTTGTATTTTCAAACCCCATCGATTTTGTGCCTTATTGCATGGTGTGTGTGGGCCCAAGAGTATCGTTTCTTGTCGGGTGTGATTTCACGTGTCATTTCGGGGCTGAATTAGTTAGGGCTTTGTCGGCGAGTCTTATGTCGGTGATGGTGACCTTTCGGTTCTCGCGCTCATTTCTTAGTAAATATCCCATACGGCTAGTTAGTCTTCGATTCCATGAACAGAATGGCCTAGAATTGAGCGTACAGTTGAGTCTTCGTCAAACTAAATCGCTAGGGCCACGTGGGCTAGCTTATTCAGTGGACGATTCTAAATTTATCACGACTTTTAGTGAGGTCGTCGGTCACGATTCTTGATCTCCATCGGTGACTTATAAGTGGGTGATTCATGAGTGCATGACTACTTTTGGCCGAGGTCGTCAATGCAAGTTGTTGTTCTCCATCGGCTGACTTGTATGAGGCAGTTGATTCATGAGGCGCATGACCTCCTTTTAGGTCGTCAATGTAATTTGTATTCTCCATCGGTAACATGTATCGACAGGCTGATTTCCTAGGTTCTGCGACCTTGCTTTTGGGTGAGGTCGTCAATGCAGTAGGTGGGTAGGCTGCGTCCTCGCGAACTAATGGGAAGAGCTCGTGGTCGCGAGCTGATTAGTGAAGCTCGTCCATGTGTATTGTTGGGAAGAGCTGCGTCGGTCTGAAACAGGAAGAGCTCGTCAATAGGAATTGCGGGGAAGAGCTCGTCAGTTTGAGCGGTTGACCTCATAGTTGTCTTGCATGAGTTGTCTTTGATTCCTTAAGCGCATGACTTATTTCGATTGGAACACCGTCAGTACAATTTGCTGACCTCCATTGGCTAGCAGTGTGAGGCGGCGATTTTTAGGATGCATAGTTGCTTTTGGTAGAGCTCGTCGATGCATTCTTTGCTCTGTCAATGCTTATAGCGGTGATTCTTTAGGTTGCACGACCTGCTATTGGTGGAGGTCGTCAATGTGGGCCGTGGTCTCCATCATTCTTGTATAGTGGCCGATTCCTTAGAATTGCACGACACGCTGTGGCGGAGGTTGTCAATGCGGTGATGGGCTCGCCCATGTGAAGCTTCTTGGAGGAGCTCGTCCATGCGTATTGATGAGGGGCTCGTCCATGCGTGTGTGATGAGGGGGCTCGTCGGTGCGACAGGTTGGGTGGGGCTCGTCCATGTGAGCTGGGAGGGCTGGTCGATGTGAATGGTAGGGCTCGTCGGGTGGGCGGTAGAGCTCACCGTGCGAGATAGTAGGAGCTGTCCATGAATTGAGGGAAGAGCTCGTCGATGTGAGTAAACGAGGAACTACGTCCAAGTGGGCGGGGTAGGAAGAGCTCGTCAATGTGAACAGTTGAGCGAAGCTCGTCCAAGTGAACTGGCAGGAAGAGCTCGTCAATGTTGATAGGAGGCAGGGGCTTGTCCAAGTGAACTGGTAGGAAGAGCTCGTCAATGTGAACAGTTGAGCGAAGCTCGTCCAGTGGCCAGCGGGAAGAGCCGTCGAAATGTTGATAGGAGCGGGGCTTCGTGCATTTGAAGTGCGGTGAAGGGCTCGTCGGTGCATTGTTTGGAGGAGCTTCGTCGAGGTAGAGCTATTGGGAAGAGCTGATGCGGTGGAAATTTATTGCGAGACAGTCCATGTAAATAATAGAGATTTCGTCAGTAGAGCATTGGGAAGAGCTCGTCGGAGTGAAGCTGTTTAGCCAAGAGCTCGTCAGTGTAGATAATAGGAGCTCGTCAGTAGAATTTGTTGGGAAGAAGCTTCGTCGGGTGGCTGTTATGAGCTGTGTGTAGATAATAAGACTCGTCAAGTAGAGCTGTTGGGAAGAACTCGTCAGGTAGACTGTTGTAAGAGCTCGTCCATGTAGATAGGAGCTGTCGGGGTGGAAGAACATTGGGAGAGCTCGTCGGAGTGGCGTTGTAGGCTTCGTCCATGTAGATAATAAGACTCGTCAGTAAATTTGTTGGGAAGAGCTTCGTCAGGTGGTATTTGGAGCTGGTCCATGTAGATAATAGGGCTCGTCGAGTAGGCTATTGGGAAAAGCTCGTCTGATTTAAATAGTTGGGACTCGTCCGTCGAGGTTGAGGATGGGCCTCATTCCAATATGAATTGTAGAAGAGCCCGTGCATGCAGGTCTGTGAAGGGCTCGTCAGTGTAAATAGTGGGAGGGCCGTCTGATTTGAGTGGTGAGGCTCGTCGATGTAAATAGTAGGGGCTCGTCGTAGTTGAGGGATGAGCCGTCAATCTCAGTGTAAGAAGGAGCCCGTGCGTTTGGAGTCGTGAAGGGCTCGATCCAATGTAAATATTGTGGAGGGAGCCGTGCGATTTAAAAGTCCAGTGAAGGGCTCGTCAATGTAAATAGTAGGGGCTCGTCCATTTGAGTTGAGGGATGAGCCCTGTCAATATGAATTGTAAGAAGGAGCCCGTCTGTTTGAAGTCCAGTGAAGGGCTTGTCAATGTAAATAGTAGGAGGGCCCGTGCATTTTGAAGTCAGTGGAGGCTGCGTCAATGTAAATAGTAGGGGCTCGTCCATCTGAGTTGAGGGATGAGCCCCGTCAATATGAATTGTAAGAAGGAGCCCGTCTGTTTGGAGTGCAGCGAAGGGCTCGTCAATGTAAATAGTAGGAGGGAGCCCGTCTGTTTGAAGTCCAGTGAAGGGCTCGTCAATGTAAATAGTAGGGGCTCGTCCATTTGAGTTGAGGGATGAGCCCCGTCAATATAATTAAGAAGGGCCGTCTGGTTTGAAGTCAGTGAAGAGACGTCAATGTAAATAATGGGGGCTCGTCCATTTAGGTTGAGGGATGAGCCACATCGATATAGTGTAAGAAGGAGCAGATGCGATGGGTGCGTGAGAGGGCTCGTCAATGTAAATAGTAGAGGGCACGTCTGTTGAAGTCCGGTGAAGGGCTCGTCAGTGTAAATAGTAGGGGCTCGTCCGTTTGGGTTGAGGATGAGCCTGTCATGTAGTGTAAGGAGCCGATCTGTTTGGAGTGCAGCGAAGGGCTCGTCAATGTAAATAGTAGAAGGGAGCCCGTCTATTTGAAGTCCAGTGAAGGGCTCGTCAATGTAAATAGTAGGGGCTCGTCCATCTGAGTTGAGGGATGAGCCCCGTCAATATGAATTGTAAGAAGGAGCGATACGTTTGAAGTTCGATTGAAGGGCTCGTCGATGTAAATAGTAGAGTTTCGTCGAAAATCCCGGGTTGAGGATGAGCCTCGTCGATACGAATTACTTGGCTCCTGGCTTTGTGGCCTTGGTGGCGTTCAGTAGGGTGGCGTGGCGGTGGCGATTGAGGCGAGTGGCGGATTGGTAGGAGTGGCGATGCTGGCCGAGTGGCGATTGAGCGGTGGGCGGTGTGGCGTGGCGGTCTTAGTGGCGGTGGTAGGAGTGGCGATGTGGCCCGGTGGCGATTGAGCGGTGTGACTCTTGGCCCGGTGGCGGTGGCAGTGGAGATTGGCCAGGAGGTGGGCGTTGGCGGTGGCGATTGGGCCGAGAATGGGCGTTGTGGCCCAGAGTGGCGATGTAGCGAGTTGGTCGACTCTTAAGCCGGTATGGCTTGTCGCAGTGGGGAGCTCGTCAAAGTGAGCAAAGCGGGCTCCTGGCCCAGGGCCTTGGCGGCGTTAATGAATGGCGATGTAACTGGTAGTCGACTCTTGAGCGTGGCACATCTGGGATAGGAGCTCGTCAGAAGTGAGCAAGCTGGGCTCAGCGGGACCTTGGCGCGTTGACGAGAATGGCGATGTAACTGGCGGATCGACTCCTTAGGTGGCGTGACTGTCTGCGAGTAGACGGGCTCTTCAAATTGAAGCCGGCGTGGCTCCGGGCCCCTGGCGCCCAGTGCGATCTTAGCTTGGCGGTGCGACTCCTCGGGTAGGCGTGAGCACAGTGCAAAGTAAGACGGGCTCATCGGGTGGCGGCGTGGCTCGAGGCGCTGTGTGCTTGGTGGCGGTGTAGTGGCGGGTCGACTCCTCGGGTAAAAGTGACACAGTAAGTAAACCAGACTCGTCGAATTGAAGCGATGGCTCGGTATTTGTGGCCTTGATGGTAGTATAGCTGGCGGTCGACTCATGGGTGGCGTGACACAGTGCAAAGTAAAGCGGGCTCGTCGAATTGAAGCGGCGTGGCTCGGCCCATTTGTAAATAACAGGTGGCAATGTAACTGACGAGATCCTGCATCCTTGACGGATTAGGCGTTGCTCACCTTGTGTTAGAGTTGATACCATCGATGCTTGGTGATCGGTTTTATTTGTAAAGGCTGTCGTTCCAGTGGCCTTATTGTGATGCCTTTTCAACGGGCCCGTTTGGAGCGTGTGGGAATCGTTAAATTTTGGACCGGATTGTTTAATGGGCGCTGGGATCTGGTGATACGGATCGTCTGGGCTGAAGTATGGTAGCTGCGTACGATCTATAAACCTTGAGTCGTAGCACTCCTCTGCAAAAGGAAACAAAGAAGAAGGGGTCGGTGAAATTTATGCTAGAGTAGCTCTCGAATCCTTGTCGATTCACTGTTAGAAAGAAGGCTAACTAGAGGGCGAATGTGTAGCATATGAGTATGCGTCTAAGAGTGCGTCTGTAAGAATGCGTATGAGTATTGGCGTCTAAGAATGCATATGAGTATTGGCGTCTAAGAATGCATATGAGTATTGGCGTCTAAGAATGCATCTGGCTAGCGTGGGGTGGCGCGTATTTATAGTGTATATTATTCCCAATTTGAGGGTAGTAAGGATTCTTTCCCATTGGATGGGATATTTATTGCCTTTATCGGATTTTAGAAAGAGATATTGAAGGAATAGTTTATTGAGAATTATCCTACTTTCCTTATTGGCGAGATTTAGTCTGATTTGCAGGATGTGAGCCTTCCCAATTATCCATATCATCGGCCTTTGGGGCGAGTGGGTGGAGCTTCGTTTTGGGTAGACCGCTAGAAAGCTTGGCATTGTCAGAAGGCGGATTCCATACGGTTATAGGCATAGCCGTCAGCGGCGGGGTGACGGTTGCACTTGAAAGACCCTTTGCCTTGGCCCAGCGGGCAGAGGAAAGGCGGTAAAGGTGGCAGGCGGCGACCGCTTCCGGCTAAGTGGGCCGGGAGAAGGGGGACACGCTCGTGTGCGAGCCTCGGCCATGGGCGTGATGCCTCTCCGGTTCCCGAGCGGGAAGAAGAAGACACCCCAACCGAACGCTTGGCGGAATTCCCGGCGGTCCCTTTCGAGAGGAGTCCGGCTTTTTTCTCTTCACACTCCGGGGCTTAGAGCTGTCGCCTTAGTGAACTAAAATCTCTCCACAGTAGGAGTGGCGCGGTGGGCCCCAAAGGAAAAAAACTCCAAGGGTAGAAAGAGTGGGGCCTCAAAGCGATGAAACGATGCAGGCAACAAATTGGGAACTGAGATATTCAGGCTTTATATTACCTGCGTAAGACGGCGAGCATTCCTCGGCCCAGAGCCACGTGACATCTTCGTCAACGAGGTCGAGGCAGGCATACGGGAAGCATAAGGAAGCTTAAGATTGACGATGCGATCGTCTTTAGACAAATCAAACCAAAAGTAATGCAAACACTCACGAGAGGTTGTCGGGCTCCACCTCACGGGCACGCCCGGGGTATCATCCACATCCGCGAGTCGTACTCCGAGTTGGAACCACTAATGAAGAAATATCGTCCTTTCCATGACGGTCGCGAAGAAGGAAGGATGGAACCACCCGAGAGGAGACCAGGCGTGCGGAAAAATAGTAAACCCTCTGTAGTAGCCATCGGACTGAAAAGATGGAGGAGCAGAGCCCAACCCACGTTAGGGCCATGAACCCTCGTCGCCAAAGACCCGATAAACCCGACTAAAATACTGACCATTGGGGAGTGGCGGGAAGAGGCCGGATGTTGAAATGTTGAAGAACTTCTTTTATGAAGGGATGCAAAGAGCGAAGGCGTTATTAAGCGACTTGAAAAGTGGGCCGTACGGGCACGTGAGGCGTTGTAAAGGTCAAAACATCCGAGGACCGTATTCGGGACCGAGGGGAGAGGCCGATGCGCTCGACAAAGTAGACTCATATGAAGGACCAACCCTACTAGGGCCCACCTTCGCGGCATGTCGAACAGCGGTCCTGAGGAAGTCCGACCCCTTAGGATATTTGATCAGGTTTATCTTCTTTTACCCGCTTACACAAGGGAAGGGGCGCCTCGGGAGGCGGAGTTGAGGCAGCTTATTTATCAAACAAACGGGAACGCCCCCAGCCTGCCCGGGACCAACAGAAGAGTCATCGCTGATACGCAAAGAGGAAGAGCGATTTGGACCCATGACGTAAGCAAACAGTATAAACGAAATCCAAACGACTGAACCCTAGAGCCTCGTCGTATCAATCGAAAGAAACACGACAGGACGGGGGGCCGCGGGCGAGAATGAGAGGAAACGCCAAAGAAAAGGACCCAACACTAACGAAGACCAGAGGAAAAAAATCGAGCGAAATACAAGAGCGCTAAGAAATATAAAGACAAAAGTGGGAAGTTATGAGGCGAAGGAAGTCGGTAGGAAGGTTGACAAAAAACGGGAAAACAAAGGAATTATGAAAAACAGCGCGAAACTTCGAAGAGCCATCGTGCGCACCACGATATGACGTGGTCAGTTAATTAATCCACATCCAAGCGATTGCGGGAAATAACAAATGTCGCGGGATTAAATCCACAGCCCGCGCGCGCGATCCGTACCCTGGTGGGGGCAAGCTGATAGGAATCTGAGGCTGGTGGACATCTGTTCGCCCGATGGCGGTGAGGACCGGTGCCCGTCCATGTCAGCCATAACGGCCCAGGAACAAATGCCCGGCCCGTTAGGCCCGAGAACATGGATTTGGAAGAGCAGGAAGGCGCTACGTGACGATCAAACCCGTATCTTTACAAATAACAAGATAGAATATTCCTAAAAGGCGTCTGACCGTCCCGATCAAGTCCCTATTATAGGAAGGAAAAGCATGACCAGTTGATTTGGATACCCCCGATAAGGAAGGAGGATTACTCGAATAAACTCGCTGACTAATCCGTTACTTCATCTAGAATTTACATTAAGCTGAAACCTATCCTCGAGGGAAATCATCGTCGAATTGAATGAATATCAATTCTCCATCTGAGACGCTCAGCCTTGTACTAAAGATACGCCAATACTAAGCAATCTAAAGATTCTCTCTCTCTTCTCTCGGGCCAGTCGACTTAGGCATCGGAGTGGCCGGGCGAAGCCCTCGCCCGTACTTCTTTCATGGCTCTTCTTGCGAGGAGCGGCATCAGACCTGTAGATCGGTATTGCGGTATCCTACCCCTGGCCCTGACGGTGGGGCATCCTTGGTTTGGCCCCTCGGCGAGTCAGTCCCACATTGGCGACTGACACGCTCAGCCCGAGTTCGGTTGAAAAGGCATCATCACTCTCTATTCTAGTTTGGATGCATTTCCAGGAAATTTAAAATTGTTTCTTCAACTTTTTTTAGGGTAATCTCTCTGATTTTCTTTAATGGTCCCATCTGCTCTGATATTTTGTTTTGATGATTTTGTTTTGATATTTTGCTTTCTTTGCTATTTTGGGTTTGTGGAGATTCTTTCTCCGTGGTGTAGTACGGTTGGGATTGAGCTCTGGACCTAGGGTTTCGGGAAGGTAACTTTTATGCTTTATTTTTATTTTTATTTATCATTTTTTGTGTGTTTTTATATTGCTTTTTGGAATTTTTTGGGTTGGAGTTGTGGAAGTCGATCAAGGGTTGCATTGTGGAGGACTCGTGAGGAGTTTTGGCTTGAGATCCGGCCGTTTGTTTATTGCATTGTTGATATTTAATGCACTTTTTGTTTTTTGAAGTTGAATTATTCGAAGGTGAGAATTATTTGAAGTTGTTTTTGGGTAAATCTTCATTGATTGGATTACATCTGTTTACGGATTTCTTAAGGTGCAACTGGTTATGAAAGTGGTATGAGTGTAGCTGAATTGGGGTGGGGCTTTAAGAACTCAGTATTAGTAGCAATTCTTGGGGTATTAGGAACTTTTAATCTGGATTTTGTAGTTTTAACTGGAGAGTTGCGAGCAGGATTCATAACTTCGTTAAAATTTGATGCTTTTTCATTTGTTGAAGTCATAGATTGGGTTTGTGTGGAACCATAATTCCAGCCTAGTCTGAGGTGTATGGTTTCTACTGTTAGATCTGATTCATGCTAGACTCTTTGTACTTAATTTGAGTTTGCGTATAGAGAAAATCGGAGGACATAGTATATTTGAATTTGTGTCTCATTCAGAGAGAGAGAGAATTAAATTTAGTTGGGGATTCTGTTCTTCAGGTTCAGAATTAAATTTAACAAAATAAATATGTTCTAGATAGGTTTAAAGAATATTTCTGTCATGCTTGGATCTTCCTCTTGACATGCCATGCACTGTACACTAGTTGGTTGTTCCTTTATTGAGTTGTGATGTTCTAGAACTAAAATTTGATTTGGTAGCATATTTCATTTTTGAGGCCTCTGGTTTGAAGCATGTTTGTTCCATTTCCAAACTTGTAAAGATCAGAATGGGAAGAAGGATTTTGAATGATGCTTTGAGGACAATAGTGAATGCAGAGAGGAGAGGGATGGCTAAAGCTCACTTGCAGCCCATTTCCACAGTCATGACCATCTTTTCTCAAGATTATGAAAGATCATGGGTAGAAATAAACTAAATAAAAGATTTAATCTTAGAAGCTGTGGCATGGGAGTTCCTTAGAAATACTCTTTGTGAATCAAAGATGGATTAAGTTTAATTTATATGTATTTTGGTTGTGGAAAAAAAGTAAATAAGCACTTACTAAATAGAATATATTTGGCATAGTTAATAAATAAGCATTTAATTTCATTATTCTGTTGAGCACTTCTCACTTCCATCAAGATCTTGTGAATGTTGGAGTTGGACATGCACACAAAGCTGCGTTTTTATGTTTATTATGCCTGTAAGTAGGTGGAAAGAAGAAAAGTGACTTAGTACTCCTGAAAGCATATTTCTTTAGAAATTAAGGTTCTTTATGGTTCAAACTATCTCAGATGATGAGTGATAATTTATTTTCTTTGCATTGTTATGAAGTCCATAGGAAATTCTAGTCAGTAACTGGGTTGTTAAACTGCTTTACAGGATATATATATAAAAGATTTTCAGGTATATGATCCACACAGAGTGGGAATGGGAAAGATAACAGTTGAACTGCTAGGCAGGATCAATGACTGCCGAGCTCTTACGTATAGACTGGATCTAATAAGCTTCCAACACGCCAGGTCTGTGTTGATTCCTTTTACTTTTGTTTTCTTATTTTAATTTATTTGTTTTATTGGTAATTGCATTCATATTGAAAATAAAATTATATTTTTTTGATAAGCATATTGAAAATAAAATTAGTATAGTGAAATTGTTTCTTATTGATCCATGAAGATCATGTTTTACTTTTGTTTGCAAAATATGACACACCAGAGTTGATGTTTGAATCACCTTGTCCTTGAAGGTTGGGTTTGGTGAGAGGAGATGGAAATGGAATCTCATTTAATTTCTTTCTTATTCCTATGTTTTGATAAGTTTTACAAAAATAAGAATGGAATCAAAAGTGATTTCCGCATAAACAAGCTCCAAATTTTAAATAGGATTTTGATTCGTCATACCTAGATGGTATTTTGATTCCCCCTTCTAAATAGATAATATAAAATAACTTCAATTTACTATTTTAGTTTCAGATTTTTTTTTCATATCCCTACATTTCTTTCATTTCATGTTGGCAGTAGTTCTTGCAAAATAATTCACGAAATATTTGAAAATATGTACTTAGACGTTTTGGCTTATGATGTGTTCTACTTAAAAACGAAGCTCGTTTTTATTTATTTTGAAAAACCATTTTAAAAAGCGAGTTTGGAGTCGCCGCTATTTTATTTTTGTAGGGCTAGCAAAATGAAAAAAAACCCTTAAATATGACTCCATAATATGGGAAGCAAAATAAGAAAGAAAACCTTAAGTTGCCACTTATTTGATATTACTATCGGGACTAGAATACCTTTGACTATAGTTGTGTAGCATATTGACGACAATTGATTTGATTTTTTGTCTTTGATCGTATATACTTTATTTGTTTGAATAGCCTAAACACAAATAAACGCCGCATCAAGACGACACCACTTGTTGCACCAAGACGACAATAATCATATGCGTACAAGCGGCGACAATCGCTCTGTGCATTAAGGCGACTAAATCATGAAAACCATATGAAACCCGGATCACATTATTGGAAGAATCGCTTTATTGAAAAAAAAAAGATGGAAAAGAGGTGTAGATGAGTGATTTTAGGTTAAGAATGATAAAAAAATCACCCTCCTTATTTAAAGAAAAGAGGCTAGTAGAAAAAAAGTTGAGAGAAAATGAAGGCTAGGGCTTCCAACTTAATAGGAGTAATAAGTTGAAAGCTGAAATTATAATAATAATAATATTTATTTGAATGTAATATTAAGGGAAGTTAAAATTAGTGAAAATATAGGAAATCATGAATATTATTTAAAATTGGCATCCTAATAGTTGGACTTTTCCATTTTAACCAAAAGGTCTTGAGTTATAATCCAAAGTGGGAAGGAAGGGGATGTTTTATTTTTGGCTTGCATGAAATGAATATTAAATTAAGCATGATTAATTGTACAAAAATTATTACACAATAGAAACAAGAAAGTTAGCATGAAATAAGTAAAATAAAATTGGAAAATTACACATAACATTAATCCAAAGCACCGAAATACGAGAAAAATATAAATTAAATAGATACAAAAGGAAAGAATCAATGAAAAATAATAATAAAAAATCTAAAAGCTAAAACTCCTATGGCAACTCAGACATATTAGAAACGAAAGAATAGTTCTCGGGCAGAATAAAAAGTAAAAAAAATGCCATTGAACGATCGGCTCCATAAAACCTATTAAAAAAAAACCCCATGAAACTTCCTCCAATCAACCCCGATCAGAAAACCAAACCATTACGACCTCCACAAATACTACAAAGAAGAATGAAAAAAAAAAAAAAACCGTAGTGTAAACATGCATTATTCTCTCCACAACCTCCTATTCACATTGCCCAAATCTATATCCATCTCCATCCATAGTCTACTATTCATACTGTCCAAACCATAACCATATCCTACCCTTTCATCCACACCGTCGCTAGAATTGTCTTGAACAAATGGACACCCACCAATACTTCCATTGATCCAGTAGAATAAAAAAATAAATTAGTCATGCATTGATTGCTTTATCATTTGAGATATGTTGTAGTGTCTTGGTTACAAGTTCCGCATATCACACGAAACAACTCCTTCCGACTAGTAAAAGTAAGGGAGAACACAATATTAAGTTTGGCAATAGGATATGAACAAAGTCTAATAGAATGGAAGAGATAAAATAATAGCCCTAAATATGTATCAAACCCATCAGTGAAATATGAACAAAGAGCTCAGTCGTGTGTGGAAATCCAACAAATAGAAAGAAAATAAAACCCATAAGCCATGATAGAAGAAAGAGAAAAAAAGTGACATACGAAATCTTATAAATGAGTAATGATATCATACTTAAATCAGGTTCTATGATTCTCCATGTCGTTTAGCTTTACCATCCCTCAGTTTTTTGCTCTGTTCCTCTCCTTTCTTTTAATAGTTGCATTTCTTCCCAGGTCCTCCTCTGGCCCTTAGGAAAAAAAAAGACCTCCTGAAAAAACTGATCCCCCTCAAAAACTCCCTAATTTCTCTTCTGATTCGTCTCTTTTTTTAATATAGGATCTCAAGAAATTTTGCCTTAAAACCTCTCCAAAGGAAGGATGATCACCTTCCCAAAGAAAAATAATAAAAAAAACTAATAAAATCCAATCAAATAAAGTAAAAAAAAAAAGAATTAGAGCCCAAATTTGGGGTCTATAAATATGTCCATCTTTGATAGAGTTTGCGAGTGTATTAAGCAAGAACAATGAAATGAAGCGAATATGAAAAGTGAGTGAAGCAATTTGAACTCACATCAAAGGGCAAGGGGACTCCAAGTGTCCACAAGGACCACGACCCTCACTCTCCGAACCGAAGCGACCTAAATCTAAAAATTATAAAGCAAACAACAAAATAAAGTCTAAGATGCCACTAAAGTCACAAAACAAGTCCAAATCTCCCTTAAATGGCGCCTCCTAAGTTGGTAAGAGAATTGATGTCAAAGTCAAGTGATAGTTGGACCACCAAGGATGAAGAGAATGTACACTCATGGAGAAACTTATAAGAGCGCTAGAGGAAGATGCTAGGGGATAAGACAATAAGGCTGCACCAAACTCAAGATGAGCTCAAACCCGATAAGAGAAAACTAAGCTATGTCAAGGAAGCATGCTAAGTGCCACAGTCCCTCTTCTAACCGTCTCTCTTTTTTAATATAGGATCTCAAAAGAAAATTATGCTCTAAAACCTCCCCAAAGGAAAGGATGATCCACCTTCCCAAAAGAAAAATAATAATAAAAAAATTAATAAAATCCAATCAAATAAAATCAAAATAAAGTAGAAAAAATGAATTAGAGCCCCAATTGCAGGGTGCAAGTAATGCCACTCTTAGATAGAGTTCACGAGTGTGATAGCAGGATGATGAGTGGCGAAGGTAGGAGTGTGAAAGTGAGTGGAGCAGGTGAACTCAATGAAGAACAAAGAGACCCCCCCAAAAGTGTCCACAAAGGCGACATGGATTTTCGATGTCGTGGCGATGGGCGGGATGTGCTTAACATCGTCGCGACTGCGGGCGATCGCGACTTTGCGGTTACTTCCCTTTTTCTTTGTTGTTTTGTTGGGTTTCTTCACCCAGCGAGCTCTCTTTCGTCTAGGGGAACCCAAGACTTGGAAGTTGGTGAGTTTTAACTCATTAGGCTCCGAAGAAAAAGGGGACATTGTCCGTTCTGCTTAGTCTTGGATCATGGTAATTGAGACATAATGATGTGGTATCGGGTAACGAGTTTCCACAAGTTGATAGTTGGTCAACGGACCCTCGGGTTTTAGGGCGTCATAGCTTTTATTTTAAGGAGGGAAGAATGTAAAACCTAAGTAAATTTGAACTTTAAGATAACGAAACAGACCGTACCGTATGGTTCGTCTTGTGAAACCTAGTTGCTTAGGTGAAGTTCCTCAAATTTTGAAGAGGCGAATTTTTTTCGTTTTTCGAGGCAATGAGAGTCGGGTGACACATGACATGTGACCACTGACAAGGTGACACCAGCATAATGGGAGGCCGTAATGCCAAGTGTCATGGTAGGAACATGCACATGAGGGGTGAGGTGGAAGACATGGTAAAAGACATGTGGGTGACACATTGCATGGTGAGAGCCATGTGTCAAGCCATAAAGAGAGAAACAAAGAGAAGGGGAGAGAATCGGTGGAGAAATCCAGCCAAAAAAAAAGGGAAGAAACAAAGAGAGATAGAGAGGAAAGAAAGAGAGAAAGAAGAGAAGAGAAGGGGAGGAAAAGGAAGGAGATTCATTAAGCTTCTTCCCTCGATTTTTCGGTTCGTGGTCGGGTTCGTCGGGCGAGTTAAGTCCGTTTACCTGACAAAGACTCGCTCGAAGTGAGATTCATCCTACGGTTATTTCCACCCTGGGGCTTTTTAGGCGGTGTTTTTTGCCCTAAAGGGGAATTTATTTGGCGGATTTTGGCTGTGAAAGAGTACGCCTTGTTTTGACTCCTCTGATGTCGGATTTTGGGACGGTTTCGGTTGGGAAACGAAGGGATTTTGGACTAACGTTCTGCATAGAAATTGTAGTTGCATCTATAAACTTGATGTTAGGCTTTTGAATCAACTAAATTGGACCTCTACAGTCCAAGTTATGGTCCATTTTTCGGAATTTCCACAGCTTAGGCTGTTTAACAGTTTGTGGGACAGAATTATGGCCTGTT
Source organism: Tetrastigma voinierianum (assembly GCA_016808115.1). NCBI lineage: Eukaryota > Viridiplantae > Streptophyta > Magnoliopsida > Vitales > Vitaceae > Tetrastigma > Tetrastigma voinierianum. Next base: position 37,953 of record JAEQBH010007768.1, on the reverse strand, counting down.
TTGTGTTGTTATTTGGGGTTGTTTATGGCCTATGTTGAGACGGCTTCATTGTGGCGCCTAAAATCCGGGGTTCGTTGGCCGGCCAAGTAATGCATCGAGGCTTCGTGGGTATCGGGTAACCGATACCATATCATTAATGTCTCGTGCCGGGATCCACGATTAAGTAGAGCAGACGGTATCCCTTTTGCTCTGGAGCTGGTGAGTTGAAACACCAACTACGAGTCTAGGTTCCCTTAGGCGAAGAGGCTTGCGGATGAAGAAACCCGAGCAAAATAGCGATCCGAAGTAGCGGTGCAAAGTCGCGACGATGTTGCGGCAATGTCGCGACAATGTTGTTACTGCGATGTCGCGACATTAGCTACTCAATGTCGCGACAATGTTGTGACATCAAGTATTCTTTCTATCCAGTGTCGCGACGATGTTGCGACATCGGTTACTCAATGTCGCGGTGATGTCGAGCATTAGAAACATTCGATTGATGGTCTTCCATCTACTTCTCTTTTGGTTCTAGCCCTTTGCCTTGGCATGGGGCCCTACCTAGAGCCCGACCTGCACGATGTACAAGAGCTTGGCCCCTCCGAGGCCCAATATATTACATAAAACACGTAAGACTATATTGAAAATGATCATCTGAGGTTCGATTCCCTAAATCTTTTATATAAAAACACTAGCCCAAGCTAGTATGCTCCAAAAGTTTCTGAAAATAATTTTCTAAAAGCCATAAATCGACCTTCTTCTTTAATTCTTTGTATCTTAAAATGGCTCATCCACGGTGTACACTCTGTATCTGAAATGTTTTCCCATAAAGGGTGAGCCACACCCAGTAGAAAATATTTCCTATATAGGCTACTCCCCACCTAAGTGCATATGCAATGGTCATGTTCCACACTTTCACATTCCAAGTAAAAACATACAATTTCTACTATGAAATCCTACATGTCATGCCATGAAATGAGATGAGACTCAATCATGTGTCATGCCTCGAGTTCTTACTGACTCCCATCACATTCGAGTCCTTACTGACTTCTATCACAAAATGCCAAGGTCCATGCTTGATAAAATCCATAATTTCTAGATTACATCAAATGATCATTTTTACAAGACAAATTTATTTGTTTTCAAACCAAAAGCTTTTTGGATGCTACACCTCAATGATCATTTGTATACATAACTCACATGTCTTTTTGTGGGTAGAAAATTTTTGGTGTCATACCGCAGGCTTCACACACCTAGACACTTTTACGAGCTTTCACCGTTGGAATTATGTCTAACCACAAATACCGGGACTTTCACCCGAGGGGATATCCGCCCTCACGCTTGCTGTGCGAGCACAAGTTTTCTTTACCACTTTGTTGATCGTGGAGCTACGGTGGACGTTGTCCAACAGTACCAAGCCCACCCAATCAAACACTAAACATAGTGTTGATTATAACCATGCACTCACACTCATTCAATTCGATGTCCCCGTGCATATGCAATGCAATGCCCAATTACATGTTATATTATCTGCGTATGTAATGAATCTGTATAGACTGACTCGAGCCACAATTCATCATGTGTCATGGACAATTATATTAATTGCATATAATTTCCAGTTAAACTCTTATCATGTCGACATATTTATGCACACATATATCAACATGTTATCACACAACTACCACCAAACATGTTATGCAAAATCAAGCAATAACACCCTTGATTTCCGAAGCTAAGTGTGACATGTACTATGTACACAAAACAATCCACAAAATGGCCTCGAGACAAGCCATAAACAGGCTACCACAACTAGCCATCCACAGGCCATGAACTAGCCACCAAGTAGTCTCAACATAGGCCATAAACAACCCCAAATAACAACACAAAACAAGCCATAATTTTGTCCCACAAATTGTTAAACAACCTAAGTTGTGGAAGTTCCGAAAAAGGGATCATAACTTGGGTTGTAGAGGTCCAATTTAGGTGATTAAAAAGCCTAACATCAAGTTCACAGATGCAACTACAATTTCTATGAAGAACGTTAGTCCAAATTTCCTCCGTTTCCCAACTGAAAACCAGTCCAAAAATCTGGATAGTTTAGGGTCAAAATAGGGCAGCCTTATCATAGGCCAAAAATCAGGCCAAACGGCCCCTTAAGGGAGAAAACACGGCCAAACAATCCTTAGGGTGGAAATAACCAAATGAGGAAGAGTCCCTACCTCTTGGAGCGTAGCCCTCGTTGCATAGACGGATTTTAACTCTTGGCTCAACGAACTCCGATCGTTGGAACGCGAGAAATCAAATGAAGAAGCTCAGCAACCTTCCTTCATTTTCCTTATATCTTTCTTTCTTTCTTCCTTTCTTTCTTTCTTTCTTTCTTTCCTCTCTTTCTCTCTTTGTTTCTTCATTTTTTGTTGGATTTCTCCATCGATTCTCTCCCTTCTCTTTTTATCTCTTTGTGGCTTGACACATGGCTCTCCCACCATGCCATGTCACCACCATGTCTTTACCATGTCTTTCACCTCACCCCCGTACGCTGTCTACAACCGTGACACTTGGTCCTTATTATGCCAAGCGTCACCCTGCTATTTGTCACATGGCATGTGTCATCATGTCATGTGTCAGCCAACTCTCGTTGCCTCAAAAAACAAAAAAAATCAGTCTCTTCAGAATTTGACAAATTTCGCTTAGGCAATGAGGTTTAATGAGACGAACCCTACGGTGTGGTCCGTTTCGTCGTCTTAAAGTTCAAATTTACCTGAGTTTTACATTCTTCCCCCTTAAAAGAATTTTGTCCCGAAATTTACACACACATATATATACAATCACATGCATATGCACCGTCATTTTATTATCAAATGACTATACAACGTACCTTCGTCCTTAAATAAGAAAGGATAATTGGTACGCATTGTCCTCGATATTCTTATGTTGCCTCATCCATACATGATGCTACCCTGACACCTTCACTAGCCTCACGGTCTGCGTCATAAAAACGATCCAGGCTATCCATGTGGTATAGCCTAGTCCCTTCTCAAAGGTTCCATCCGCATCAACAACAAGTTCGCCCTAGTTCACTATGTGAGTCGGATTTGGAGTGTACTTCCAGAGCATAGAGACATGAAACACCTCATGAACACTTGATAAGCTTGGCGGTAGCGCCAACCGATAAGCAACTTCACTTACCTTCACGAGTACCTCAAAGGGCCCTATATACCTCGACGATAGTTTTCCTCGCTTTCCGAATTTGACCACTTACCTCTTAGGCATTATCTTCAAGAAGACATGATCACCCACCTCGGAGCTACAGGGTCGTGGCGGAGTGCATTAGTTAGTGGCTCTTGTCGGCTTTGAGCCATGAGAAGACGCTTTTGTATCAAGTCCACATTTTCAACGGTGTCTTTAACCAAGTCTAGACTCGTAGAGGGTATCTTTCCTACCTCCTTCTAACAAACCGGAGATCGACAAGGCCTCCCATAAAGTGCCTCATAGGGTGCCATTTGTATGCTCGCTTGATAACTGTTGTTGTAGGTGAATTCCACCAAGGGTAAATGCTCCTCCGAGCTACCCTTAAGATCCGGGGCATGCACCGAAGCGCCTCCTCTAGTGGATTGTCCTCTAAGACCGACAGTCTATTTGGGGATGAAAAGAAGTGCTCATCATTAACTTTGTCCCTATGACTTGCGAAAACTCCTCCCGGAAATGGCGAAGTAAACTGGAATCCTGATATGATACTATGGACACTAGTATTCCATGTAACCGGACAATCTCTCATACGTACAACCTGCAGAATTCCTCTAAAGTGAAGGTCATCCACACAACCAAAAAGTGTGCCGACTTAGTAAGCTGGTCCACTATCACCTACACCACATCATGCCCTCGCGATGTCCTTGGCAAGTGAGTTACAAAGTCCATCGTGATGTGCTCCTACTTCCACCCAACTACCTCCAAGGGTTGGAGTAAGCCTATTGGCCTACGTTTTCGGCCCGCTACACTGGCGACCATTGAGACATCGACAAACAAAATATCCAACGTGTTTCTTTATCCGGCTCAATAGTACTAGCGATGTAGATCATGATACATCTTCTTGCCACTTGGATGCAACGCAAAGCGGGAACAATGGAACTCCGGCGGGGATCTCCTCTCGATTTCCGGTAGGCAGCCACGACTGGATCCCTATCTTGAAATACCATTTGTGTGAATGACCCAGCCTTCGTCACCTGTATCCGCCGCACCCAGTCCTTGATGGACAATATCTCTATGTCTTGTCCTTGGGACTCGATAACTTTGCTCAGTAGGGATGACATAGCCACTAAACTCCCCAAAGAACCCTGAGTCTGTCCTTGTAGTGCAGCCCAAACTGCCCCACAGCCTCGAGCATCTACCACTCCCGGGAAGCCACACTAGCCAACACTCCCCATGACTTCCGATTGAATGCATAAGCCACCACATTTGCCTTACTGGGATGGTAATGCAAAGCGAAATCATAGTTCTCTAGATACTCCATCCACCCGCGTTGCCTCATGTTGAGGTCCCGCTGTGTAAAAATGTACTTCAAACTCTTGTGGTTTGAAAACACTTCGAACTGCTCACTGTATAGATAATCGCGCCAAACCTTTAAGTCAAAGACAATGGCCACCAACTCCATATCGTGTGTGGGGTAACTCTGCACGTGGTTCTTTAACTGTAGAGAACCATAAGCCACCACCCTCCCGGACTGCATCAAAACTCATCCTAATCCGTCCCCCTTGGAAGCATCACAGTACACTGTGTACCTCTGTCCCCTCTTTGGGATTATCAGAATAGGAGCTGAAGTAAGCCTCCTGTGAAGACCCGCATAAAGTGAAACGATAAATTACCGTTACAATACATGTTGCAAGCCTTGGAATTTCTCTAGATCTCGGATAATGACACGAATCACACCGTTGAGTTCGTCTCGTGAAATTTAGTTGCACAGTTGAATTACGTCACATTCCGAGACGGTTGGAATTTCACATATTTCGAGGCGAAGTGAACAAACGAAATGGCGACACATGGCACAAGGACACGTACCACGTGGCACCAAACAAGTGGACACTTGGCACGCAGAAAGCGAGTGTCATACTCTTGTATTGTGAGCTAAGTGGGTGGAGAAATGGCATGAGGAACACATGGCATGGTGATTGCCATGTGTCAAGATGACTAAGAAAGGTGTCCTACACCCGGACCAAAATGAGTTCGTGGGGGAGAATGAGAAAATGAGGAGAAAAGATAGAAAAAAAGAAAGAAAAGAGAAAGAAAAAGGGAAGGAAAAAGGGGAGGAAAGGAGATCCAGCTTCTACTGGTCTCTAGTGTTCGAACAACGACGGGTTAGGAAGTGAGCTAGTTTGCGTTCCAAGAGGTAGGGGTTCTTTTCTATTCTGGTTATTCTCTGTTTAAGGGCCATTTAATGGCCATGAGGTATAACCCAACTATGAAATTTGGTTGAAGCAGTTGTGATCAATGATGATTCTGAGCGATTTTGAGGTCATTTTCCTTCCCGCAACTACATCTTTGGAACGGGTGGTGTTGCTAGAAAATATGGAATTTGAGTATGATGATTTCGTGGCATGTCATTGCTGGATATGGACTGACATGCTGAACTGTATGTGTTGTTTATGGGTTTGAATATGAAGATCCAGTTTGTGTGTTGTTGCTTGATTGAATGACATGCAGATTGTGTGAAAATCAGGTTGATATATGATTACCTAATTTATTAACATGGGTTGTATGATGGACGTGAATTATATGTAGTAAATATAGTCACCCATGAATTGTAAATGTTGCATGTAGCTCTCATTATGCATGTAAATTGAAAGGACTTGCAATGACATTCTACATTGCATATGCACGGGGACATCGTGTAAAACGGGTGTGAGTGCATGACATGAATTAACACTGCGTTTGGTGTTTAATGGTAGGCTCTGTCAAAAGGGACAATGTCCTAGAGTCGCACGATTTAAATTATGTGTCACCCCCTCAGGTGAAAGACATGTATTCTTGGTTAGACATATGTATCCAGCGATGAAAGCTTGCGAAAGTGTCGGAAGGCCCGCGGCCGCTTACGAGTGCAGAGACCCGGAGAAGATCGTTACCCACAAAAGACACATGACTTTTGAATAAAGCGGTTGCTCGGAGGTTATTTAATGAGTTGAATTATAAAACAAAAATCTTTTGGTTTGAAATGAAGGTTTTTCATACATGACATATGCATGTGCGAGGGAGTCAATGAGGGCTCGTGATATTGGCATGACATGTGAACATTCATGTAGAAATGCACGTGCTATTGCTCAATGTGTTTGTCAATGTTGAATCATGGCATTGCATGTGCACTTCGGTGGGGAGTAGCCCTTGTAGGAGAATTCCTCTACTAGGCATTGCTCACCTCATCGTGAGAAATATTTAGTCTTTGGAGCTTACGGGAGATGGAACTCATCGAGACCATAGTGGTGAAGAAGAGGCGGATATAAGCCGTTTATGTTTTGTAAAATTCTGGACAATGTATCTAGTTCTTGTATATGAAAGAGAAAAGAGTTGTAATGAAACTCATTTTGATTTGTTCAAAGTGGTTTGGCAAGTTTGTCCCAAATGTTATGTTGCCTTTATTACATAGAATTTCATTGTGTTGAACTGTTGTGTTTTGGGAAAGGGTGGTGGGTGATATAATGAAGGCTACTGCACGTTGGGTAGGTTTTGGGTCGCAACAAGGGTTTCCTAGTCGCGGCCAGGAGTTTATAGTTCTACTTTGCGGCGGGGGTCCCTATGTCGGCCTGGTTTGGGTTATATCACGGTTACTATGTCGCGACATAGTCATTCCATATCCACGGCGTGTTTCTTCTTTAATCGTGACAATGTCGTGAAGGGTTTGTGCGGCAAGATGGTCGACAAGAGGTCAGGCGTTGCAATAGGTTTGACCTTGGGCGGGGTGCATCATGCGCCCGAGTGTTTTTTACGTCGACGGGTTTGGTTAAGGCTAAGGAAGGTTTATACCGTGTGAGGAGAATTTTGTGTCGTGTGAGAATTTCTGAGTGGTTTGCGACAAAGTATTTTATGTCGCGGCAAGGTTTGGTCAAGACCAAGAGATTTTATGTCGCGACAAAGAATTCGATGTTGTGACAGAGTTGCCTGAAATTGTGTCGCGATAGAGTATATCTTACGTTGCGATAGAAAGTTCAGGGACGGTCTTCATTGCTGTAACATAGTGTTCTATGTGCGATAGTAGAGACCTGACTTTACGCATCACAATAAAGTGGGCGTGCACGATAGAGAGGCAACGTCTTGTGGTAGATCTGTCCCAATCACGATAGAGATTTCTTTGTATGACGGACTTCATCTGATGGGAAAAAAGAAAAAAAGAAAAAAAAAGGGACCCCCTGGATTTGGGGCGTCACACCTCCTCTTCAATTCCTAGAATTCCTCCTCATACATGTCATTCCATTCAAACTTGACCTCATTCCGGGTCAATCTCGTGATAGGTGCAACTAGTCGGGAGAAGTCACTTAGTGAACCTCATATAATACCTGCTAATCCCAAAGCTGCGTCCCCAGGCGACTTGGTCTCTCATTCTCGCCTTAAGCTATACGGGTCCACGGATACCTTTGAAGCTAATACCACGTGCCCCAAGAATCTCACCTCAATAAGCCAAAATTCACAACCACAATGAACCAATCTAGGCAGGGCTGAAATACCCTATGCATAAGATCCATGAATGCCGTTGGAGCATTCGTCAATCGAATGACATCACTGTGAACTCGAAATGCCCATATCGCGTTCTAAACATCGTCTTAGGGATATATGTCTCCCTAACTCTCAATTGATTGTAACTAGTGCGGAGATCTATCTTGGAATAAACCCACGCCTCTCTCAGTTGATCAAACAAATCATCAATCCTCGGCAAAAGGTACCTATTCTTGATAGTAGCCATATTCAACTGCTGGTAATCTATGCACAACCGAAGAGTCTTGTCCCTCTTCTTAGCAAACAGTACCGGAGCACCCTAAGGTGAAGGGCTCGGTCTAATATAACCCTTATCCAACAATTCTGTACTTGGACTTGGTTTCTGCAACTTAGAGTGTGTTCTATGAGGAGAGCATAGAAATGGGCGATGTACCGGGGTGCGACTCAATGGCCCGAAGTCTACATCCATCACGGGGTAATCTCACTAGTTCATTCGGAAAAACATCCTCATACTTGCATTTTCAGTGAACAAATCCTATCTTTGCCTCGTCCTCTGGGGGTAAGGCTTGCTAGCTTGACCCTGTTGCTTGTACCACCTAGTCGTACACGACTCGGGGTAAAGCTGTTAATGCTTATCTCCTTGAAACATAACACCTGATCATGTAGCATATTAGGGCCTGAAAACATAGAATGCACAATGAATGCAGTGGTCTAGACCCATGCCCATCAAGCCCTAAGTAATCGTATACCTAGGCTCTGATACCAAGTTGTGATGCCCTAAAACCTGAGAGTCCGTTGACTAGCCGTTAACTTCTGGCTTCGTGGGTATCGGGTTTATGATACCCACATCATTGTGTCTGATTCTGGGATCCATGACTAAGCGAGAAACAGGACAATGTCCCCATATAACCGAAGCCCTAATGGTTGAAACTCACAAACTTCCAGTCTAGGTTCCCTTAGACGAAAAGAAGAGCTAAAGCAGTTGAAACCAACAAAACAGCACGCCAGGAAATGCGGTGTACAGTGCGGCGATGTTCTGGTGATGTATGATTGAGTGTTGCAACATCGCAGGGACATCGTCGTAACTTTGCATTGTTACTTCCCGGCTGCTGTTTTGTTGGGTGTCTTCATCCAGGCGAGCTCTCTTTCATCTAGGGGAACCCGAGACTTGGAAGTTGGTGAGTTTCAACTCATCAGGCTCCAAAGCAAAAGGGGACATTGTCCTTTCTACTTAGTCGTGGATCCTTGTAATTGAGACACAATGATGTGGTATTAGGCTATCCGATACCCACGAGTTTCCGCAGGTTGACGATTGGTCAACAGACCCCTGGGTTTGGGGCGTCACACATGACCTCCCTCGAACCGAGGCGACCTAAGAAGTTCTAAAAATTCTAAAAGCAAATAAAAAAATAAAAAGTCTAAGATGCCACTTAGTAAAAAAAAGTCAATCTCCATTCTAATGGCCTCTAAGTTGGTAAGGGAGTGGTGACAAGTCAAGTGATAGTTTGGACCTGGGGATGAAGAGAATATACATGGAAACTTATAAGAGCGCTAGAGGAAGATGCCCGGGGGGGATAAGACAATATGATACCAAATAAGATGATGAGCTTTCAAACCAATAAGAAAACTAAGTTATGTCGAGGAAGCATGCTAGTGCTCTCTGACCATGGAGGGGAAAATAATGAAAAAAAAGCGGAGGACGTGATGATCCATATAGATGCCATATATGTCAGAACAAAACAAGTGACATAAGACAAAATGAAAGAATGCAACGGATCGTATGAGTGCCTTCTACGCCAAAAGCAAAACACGAGACATGACGGATCGTATTGGTACCGTCTATGCTGAAGACAAAATGAAATAACGTGACGGATCGTATGAGTGCCGTCGCCAAAAACAAAACACAAGACATGACGAATCGTATAGGTGCCGTCTATATTGCAAAACAAAAAGAAAGAACGCGACGGATCGTATGAGTGTCGTTTACAGAAGACAAAGCAGAAGAGCATTAGTAAATCGGTATAGTTCTGGGTTATGTCAAAACAAAACGAGAGACATGACGGATCGTATAGTTTCCGTCTATGCTAAAAAGAAAACGAAAGAATGTGACGAATTGTATAGGTGTCGTCTACGTCAAAGCAAAACAAGAGACATGATGGAGTATAGGTGTCGTCTATGCTCGAAAACAAAACAAAAGAACGCAACGGATTGTATAGGTGTCGTCTATGCTATAAGTCAAAATGAGAGACATGATGGATCATTTATGTGTCGTCTATGCTCGAAAACAAAACAAGAGACATGATAGATTATATAAGTGTCATCTATGTTGAAAGACAAAACGAAAGAACGCAATAGATTGTATAGGTGTCGTCTATGTCAAAACAAAACGAGAGACATGACGGATTGTATATGTTCCATCTATGCTTGAAGAAAAAAAATGAAAGAACGCGACAGATCGTATAGGTGTCGTCTACGTTAAAACTAAACGAGAGACATGGCGGATCATATACGTGTCATCTATGCTCGAAGACAAAATGAAAGAACACGACGGATCATATAGGTGCTGTTTATGTCAAGACAAAATGAGAGACATGACAGATCGTATGGGTGTTGTCTATACTTGAAGACAAAACGAAATAACGTGACAGACAATATAAGTTTCGTCGTATAGGTGTCGTCTACGTCAAAACAAAATGAGAGATATGATGGATTGTATAGGTGTCGTCTATGCTCGAAGACAAAACGAAAGAACACAATGGATCGTGTAGGTGTCGTCTATGCTAAATAAAACAAGAGACATGATGGATTGTACAGATGCCTTCTATGTTGGAAAACAAAATGAAAGAATGCGACGGATCGTATGGTTGCCGTTTATGCTCGAAGACAAAATGAAAGAACACGACGGATCGTATAGGTGCCATTTGCGTAAAAACAAAACAAGAGACATGACGGATCATATAGGTGCCATCTATGCTCGAGGACAAAACAAAAGCATAATGGACCGTATAGGTGTCATCTACGTCAAAACAAAACGGGAGACATGACGGGTCGTATAGGTGCAATCTATGTTCGAAGACAAAACTAAAAGGCTCACAGCGGATCATTATGAGTGTCGTCTACCTTGAACAAAACCACAGATACATGACAGATTGTATAGGTGCCATCTATGTTGGAAAACAAAATGAAAGGACACGAAGGATCGTATGGGTGCTGTCTAAGCTAAAACAAAACAAGAGACAAGGAAAGAAATCAGCTCAAGGCTTGATAAGGCTTGGGGCCTAAAAAAGGAAAAAGCGAGAAAGTGAGCTTCAGGCTCGAAGAGGAAAGAAAACAACTCAATGCTAGGAGGTCAGGACTCGACAAGGCTCAGGGCCTAAAAAACGAAGAAAAAAAGAAAAGAAAAAGAAAAAAAAACAAGAAAGTGAGCTTTGAGCTCAAAAAGGAAAGAAAGCAACTCAGGGCCTAAAAATGGTAAAATGATGCTCCAGACTCCAAAGAAAAGTAAAAAGTGAAAAACGAATCAAACAAGATACACCCCCATATACAACTCAAAGCGATCAATGTGACAATGATAGTGAAATCTACTAATGATCTGACGACATCAATGGAAGGGGTATGCCCTTAGTATGCAATGGTGACTAAACTAAAAGAGCGTGTCTAAAATCATTGATACTCTAGAGTATGCTTATCGATCACATAGTGAAAGTGAAAATATAACCTTAAGGCTACCACAGAGGACCATGCATCAAGGCATGCTAATCGAATAGAACTTACCAACAATTAAATTCCACCATTAACCAACACTTAATATCCTAAGCTGCTCAAAATGGAGACATGCGTCACGAATGAGTAAATATTATGTTAGGCTCTTCCATCATGGAAGATATAAGGGTGAAGACTTGACTGTAAAACTCATAAACTAAACCGCATCCTTCCCTGATCAAAGGATCAAATCATAAATCACAGTGAAATATGTAGGTCAAAGAAGACGAAGGATAGGGTCTAGTAAAATAGGTATAGATATGAGGATATCCAGAAGGAAATGTCGGCGTATGGGATGAAAGATAGGTTAGTATCCAAGATCGATTAGGTATGTCGAAAAGACTAAATCTCATGTGACATCAGATCCATAATGCATCAAAATCCTCCATCAAATGATCACTCACTACATCGATGAATCAAACTGATGAGGTGGTTATGCCCTAGTAACAAATAAAACAATTGCATCTCTGATAAGTGTGCTATCAAAAGTGACTATACCCGGAATGTCAGGTGTCTAAGATCAATCATCAAAGAAAGGGTTGTACTTGATATAGATCATCTTGGGATCCACCAACGATGGGATGGTATGCCCCGATATAAGAATGCATTACATATATATGATAAAAATGACCTCCCGAAGTAGCTATGTCCCGATTAATATAAATGCCTCGTAATCATCGATAAAAATAGGAACAACAACCTTTGATATATGACCATCATCAAAGCTCCTCAACCATCATACTCCAAAAGATCTCTGACCAGTCTCAACTATCGCCCATGTATAAGCTATCAAACATAATGCGTAGCATCATGACCTCAGGGTGGTCTTAAGAATCAGACTGTAATGTAGGCTCGGGTAAAAAGGTAAAAGAAATGAAGGAAAACTAAAACAAGTAAATCCCAATGAGAAAAATATCAACAAACCTCTCGTGCATTTAACGCAATGTATGGAAGCCTCATGAGTTAAGTACCTGAGCACGTCATGTGAGAACACTAAATAGTGGGTAGTGAAGTATCACATGTCAATAGAATGAGCAAAAACGATATGTGAACTATAAAGATACGCTTGAATGCAAAGTAAAGTAGGAAGGGGAAAGAATTCGGATATGGTTAAATCGATAAAGGTAATGAATAGAGGTCAATAAGAAAAATCACAAAGGTGGGAGTGGGTGATAGTCATCTCACATCATAGCATGGAGGGAAGTCACATCTGAAATGGATGGTATGATGGATAGACAAGGACTGAATATACAAAATGGTCGATAGTCTCTCTCAAATTTAAGTCGATCATTTCAAAGAGAGCTCACATCTGAAATCATACGTCCATATATACTCAATGTAGCGAGATGTCCACGTCTCATGTGCTTGAAGAATGATATGATGGAAGATATAGCAATTTTTTTTCTTTTTTCCCCTTTTGTTTTAATATATATATATATATATACTTGAATGTGTGGTGATATATAATATACAACCACATGAATGAAATCACCTTGTGCACTGATATAGCCACGAATCTTCATTGACAAGATAATATCTCATAATCAAGATATTTGGATCACTGCCTAAGGGGTGAAATGAAGGAAATATGTGTCTGTCCTCCATACAAAGACATGTAGAAGACCACCACTCAAGGGAAAGCAAAAGTAATATCGTAAGTGAAATGACATGGGAAAAAATGGGGTAGGATACTAATGGTGACATGTGATATGAGCGAGTCAAGATGATGTCAAAATGGGAAGATCCTAGTAGCGAAGAATGAAGTTAATCACAATATGTCTGTCAGGTCCAAAGCTCATGAGATCTCTAATCAAAGCATCCATACATCATGGAGCCCCAAGCTAGGTGAAAGAATAAATGGGGTGATGAAAAAAAAGACTATAACATCAATGTGAGGCTTAATGGGCTAACAACGGATAACTCTACGTGTATGGGATAAGGTAAAAGGCTCATGAAACGATGACCACCCATCCTTTGACCACAACATCATACATCATGCTCTCGAGATTACACATGGTACAGCAAATAAAGAAGATCAACACTTACCTAATGTAGCAATGTCAATCCTCCCCACAAAATCATGAAGATCATGTTATATGCTCTATAAAACCTCTCATACCATCTCAATCATAGTATAGCAATAACACTCTCATCAAATCAGCTAACTACTCTCTCAATACAAGCTACTCATCATCAACTCATATAAACCAATCCCCATAAGCCGAATCAAACTCCTTGAGTCATATGTAAGTGCCTGGACTGAATACCGTGTAACAACTCATCTCCTTATCTCAACCATAGAATAATCAATGATCTCACCAAGTAATCAAACTGCTCTCTCATCATGAGTCACATCTCATAAGATGTAATGCTCTCATCAAATCTAGTCATTTCAAACAAACCCTACATGATCAAATCAAGGAAGTGGTATAAAAGGCTAGGGTATATAAGGGAGGGAAATAAATCAAAACGTAGTGGTACTCGGTAATAACAATAAGAATCTCATGATAATGGGTCATCAAGTCCGAAAAGGCTAGGGCAAGAGTACAAGTTTGAATGAGAATTGCTACTCTGATACGTAGTGGAATAAGTCTAAATCTCCCACCTCGCGAATTCAGTCTCAATGTAGATTGAAAGATCAAAACCCTCCATGATGGGTCAGGCCCCAGTGATCATGACATGAGAGTGAAAGTATAACAAACACTAAATGATCCTGTGGTGGCAATCATAATCCGGATGTAAGATAGAAACCTTAAGGTCATAAAGAAGTCCACTGTAAGATGGCAACAAACATGCTTAGAGAATTCACATTAGTAATCTAGAATGGAAGTGGTACACTAAACAACACTATCATGAGATCAATACTCCATATGCAGTCATGAGTCCTTGATTCAACCTTCAATTTGAGCCTTATGAAGAAAAATAAGGTGATCAAGGCAAGTCAGAGAAAAAATGTATGAATATAAAAAACATGCCTTTCACTTTTCATAAGGAAATAATATGCATGGTAGAAAATTGGTGAAGTATCGATAAAAATGTATTAAGCCCATGGTAGGTGTGAGGTGTAGAGGTAAGTGATTAATGAACATATCCAAGGTATCAAGCAGAGAGTGACGGAAAACTAAATGTAAGCGTTAGCCCAAGAAAATAAGACTCAGAAAACCTTATGGAGAAGCTTCTTTAAACACACTAAGTGACAGGGAGTAAATCTAACGCGCAAAGACAAGGAGCGGTCCAACTAACACTCAAAACTCGAACCAATCTTTGACCACTTGAGAGGAGACTCAAGGGAGAACACAGACAATTAGACTAAAGTGGCCCCTAAAGGCCTCTAAATGCACCCATGTGTAGGAAAGAGGAATCCTAAAAAAGATCTAGAAGTTCACTGTAAGGTTAAGGTGGTTTCTAAAATAAAAGGGTGGGTTGTTGAAGGGGTCCTATTAAGAGCGATCCTTTTCCCTCTAACGGTATGCAACCTCTTACATGTACGAAGACAGGGGTGCTTCCATGAAAGGTGCTCATTACCTCCACACATGCATTACCTCAACATCCTAAGGGGTTTCCTATGGTGAAGGCTCTCATTACTTTGAGCAAAAAAACTAAGTGTACAATGAATGTGTGGGTACATCCGAAAAACCTAACAAACTAAGCACAGAGAAAGCACACCAGTCACACAAGTATCTTGGAATCTAGCTCTAGGCTATACAATTCTTCAAAGATCGAACTCCAATCAGCATCAATATGTCGACCACCTCTAACATGCTCCTAAACATAAATATAGCCCATCACTAGAACCTTATACAATCACTAGCTCGATTCAGAAGAAACACCTGAGGAATTAACAAGTCTCCTATTAAACACACAATCAAGGGAAGCTGAGTCGATCGAGACTAATGAGTTTGAGATAAATGGGAAACATGTGTCTCACATGAATGAAGCAACATACACAATCAAGCAAAGAGTAGTTATCTGATAAGCAGTCATCTGAAATCTGAACATATCATCAAAATCTACACACAATCTTAGCAAGGATACAAGATGAATATTTAACAATCCCCATTGATCAAGGATACAAGATGAATATTTAACAATCCCCATTGATCGACTAATAAAATACCATATTTGCCTCAACTGGTGTTCAAACTGAACCCTCTAAAACGATCCTTAGTGGAGTCGCCATTTTATAGACACCACATTTTGGCTATAATGCGTTTCCTACTTAAAAGGTAAGACTCGTTTTTTATTTATTTTGAAAAACCATTTTTGAAAACGGTTTGGAGTCATCGCTTATTTTTTTTTTAAAGGAAATCCGAATGAAGAAAACCCTAAATGTGACTCATAATATGACGGGTATGTAAGGCCAGTCTAGGTTCGAGGTCGGAGGGTTACTTAATGGGAAGGTGCGGTGACAAGTCGTAGAATCCCTCTAAGAGCAACTCCAGCAGTGGAGCAAAACATGGAGCAAAAGCTAAAAATAGATGCTTTTGGGGAAAAAACCAGCTCGACGAGTGGAGGCAGAGACAGGAGCAATCATGTTCTGTTGATGGCAGGTGATGAAACAGTGTGAGCAAATATAGTGATCCCTTGTTCTAAGCAAAACGGGGAAAAACCAATCTACCCTCGTTTCTATCCATTGGAGCGGGGAAAGAATTGAAGGAAAAACTAGAAAATCTTTATCAGCAAAATCAAATAGATTTGAAGACACAAAAATAAAATGGTGTCGGAGCGGATCTGTCCGACCATCGGCGTTAGCCTTTCCGTTCGAGGTTGATTAAAACCTTTTTCTATTGAGCGGATCACAAGCCATTTGAACACGGACGATGCATCGGACTACTGTTCGGTTCTTCAAGAAAGCGAGATCTAGAGGAAGAAGGGTTTTATAGCGAAATGGTTCAGCGATGTTATTCTGCCGTGAGAAGAGGCGTGAAGATCGGAATGGCGACCGTGGTTGGCATCGACTCGTTAATGAATCACTCAAATCGAACGACTTGGTCGAGATTGGTTTATGATCATTCGATTCATTAAAAATGATGAAACAATATGATTTTAGCAAATAATTTGATCCATTTCTTCTCATCACATGAAAAAAATAAAAATATTTTCGTAGTGTAAAACAAAATTCTCTTGTGAAAGAACAAAAATACCGTGAATCTTGGACTTGTAGGAGGATGTGAGGGAAGGGTACTGGGCCAGGAGTTGACTGTGGTACTCGCATGTTAGTTTCTGCGAATACGAGACGAACATCCCAGAGGGTAATCTGAGTATGGGCTGAACTGGCTGTAGGAGAAGAAGGTGAAGGAGCTCCTAAAAAACGTGGGAATAAAAATATTTTTGAATAAAGAAACAACCTTCTCCCACAATCCTTCTTTAAATGTGGAACAATGTTCGATTTAAGAGAAGAAAAAATGCCTTTTTTCTTCAATTTGTATGTATCTTAATTTTTGAGTTTAAAGCAAAATAGTTTTTATTTCTTGGAAAAAAGAATACATTTGCTTTGAAATATTCATATCAATCTTAGTATTTTTTCGTCTAAGTAAACAATCATATAAAATCACATTGTGAATATGGTTTTAAGATAAATCTTAGATCAAATATAGCTAAGGTAAATTTTTAAAATCATATTTTTAGAATGCAGTTTTTAAAATAAAATGCAAAACCACATTCATTATTTTAAAATTTTACCTTAAAACTGGCTTTTACTAATTACTATTTTGGGGCTCTTACATTAAAATCGTATTTGGTAAATACAATTTTAAAATTTACCTTAAAACTATATTCATCGATTGATTTTATACATAAATATCTAATTGTAACCTAAAAAGGAATATTTTCAAAAAAAGCCTATTCATATATATAAAATAAAAATAAAAACTATATCGGATATGATTTTTCTATTAATCCCAATATATTTATTTTTAACCCTATATTTAACAAATTATTTATTTTTCTATTATTTTTATAAGAGCATAATTTTTTTAAAAATTAATTAATATTTGTAACCAAAAAATTTTCAACTACAAAATTTTACAATTAAATATTTATATTTATATTTATTGATTTAATTCAAACATTTATGGCCATTTTTATTTTTTTAATTGAATATTTATTTTTATTTTAAATTTTAATTAAATATTTATTTATATTTTTAAATCAAAATTATAGTGTATGAAGTGATATAAATAAATGAAGGGTACATGATGTTATTATTAAGGAAGAGAAAGGGTAAAATTGGAATAGATTTAGGATAGATGAAACTTAGACAAGCCATCGTTGGAGATGCTTTTAAATTAAAACTTTACTAAATCTCAAAAGAATGAAAGAAAAAATAAATTTTTAGATGTTTTTTTTTGCTAACTTTCCAGATGCTCTAAGCCTCTAAAGTTTAGGTCTCTTAATACACCAAGTTTAATAAAATTACGACAACTAATTAATCAATCCAAAGATATTGAGAAACAAGCTACAATTATAATACTAGAGCACATTAAAAGTGTAATAAAAAAATAAAAAAATCAAAGTCAAATGAGGTAAGTGAGGTGTGTACCTTAGTGGTAACCGAAAAGCTATAAAAAAGAAACAGATCGCTGGGTAATGACAAATTGATAAACATTTATGATTAAATTATAAAATGAATGCCAAATTATCTAATGAAGGATACATGAGATGTTGGACCTTCGACAAGGCCAATTTATTTAGCATGCGAGCTGACTTCATATGATTCCATTTTATTGGAATTATAAAGGCAATCGTGCTTTTGGAATTTTTAAAATTAGGTTGAAAAATAATTTTTGAAAATAGAGATTTGATTTAGAGAGTTTAAAGAAAGTGAAGCTTGAATTTTTGAATCTCAATTTTTTAAATATAAAAGATAAACTAAAAATAAAATCTAATGTCAAATAAATCAAAATAAAGTAAAATAAAAAATGAATTAGAGCCCAAATTTGGGGTCTAAGCAAAATGTTATTTCATTAAAATAGAAAATTTAGGAACATGGAACATGGATATAATTAATTATATTTTTATTAATTCTAAATTAAATAAATAAATAAATTATACTTATTAATTCCAAAATACAAAAAAACATGACATTGTATGAAAACTCAAATTACCATTTTGTTCATAATTTTATGTTTTTTTTTTTTTTACTTTTTTAATATGGATAAAAGTCAAATAAAATTTTATAAATGTTGGACAAGTTCTTGCATATTCTTGACCTTTTACTTTTTTTGGTTGCATTAAAGTTAGATTTATTATAATATGCTTCATAATATTTTTATATATATATTATTCTAGTCAAAATAAAAATTTCTATCACTATACTCGTGAATCATAGTTTTATAAGAAATCAAATTTTATAATAAATTATTTTCACAAATTTATTAGAATTATAATATTCCAAACAACTCAAATTATTTTCAAAGAAATGCTTTCACAAATATTTTTCATTTAGGGATAAATTTTAGGGGTATGATTTTTATTGAATATGATGTTTATTAAATAATAGATGAAATTTAATATTTTTCAATGAAATGAATGATTAAATGTTTGTATATAGCGGTTCTATGATTTTTATGATTATTTTAAAAATTGGGCATGCTGCTTGTTTAATCTTATTATTTAGTAAAAACAATAGAAGTTCATTATTTAAAATGAAATAAAATTTACTTAAAATCATGTGATAGGTATTATCGATAATCTGTATTTTTTTCATTCAAATTCCTAGGTACTAAACAATGGAATATAAATTAAACTAATATTCCTAAACTAATACAATTGTGGAAGACAAGTCGGTCTTAAACCTGGTACGCCCTGCCGTTTATTCAAGAAGTTTTGTATGAGGTTTTGAATCGTGACCGGCCGAGACAACCTTTTCCCCGCTCTATCAATTTAAATCACAGTCCCCCTTAAAGGTGGGCTTTTTTGCTTGGGAGGCGTCTCGTGGTAGCTGACGACTCTGCACCAACTCAAAAGAGAGGAATATCCTCACACGTATGCTACCTTGTGAAGAGGGAGGGAGGAAACCCCAAACCATCTCTACACTGCTCAAGGCCGTAATGCTTTGAGAACTTATTTTGGCTAGGTGGGGTTTTTTGACGGGGTCTTTCCTTTCCTCGGAAGGCGACATCCTTCTTCTAGCTTGGCAAGGAACAAAGTAAAGAGCGCAAGAAGTTTCGAGGGTCATACTTACGCCTCTTTAAGAAAATGGTGTGAGTAGAATTAGCTGGCCTTTCGAGAAATGAGACATTCCCATGATGTACTCAGCACTTTTCATTCAGAACTGCACTGCGCCAACGTGTCCAGCGGGGATGTAGTACATGAAAGATTTTGGATTTTAACTGGATGGTATAGGTAATTGTTTTCTTTCGGTTCGAGGATTTTTTTTCTTCATGTTTTGGTCATTCTCCGAGCTTTGTCCTTTGTATACCCCGCAGATTTTCATGTGTAAGTACTTTCATTGCTTTTTTGTGATCAATGCATGTTTTTTTATCCATAAAAAAAAAAAAATTCCTAAACTAATACAAACATCATGAATGTAATCAAATTACTGATTCCATTCTATGAGAAATAAATAAGAATGAAAAGAGATTATTTATTATAATTCATCATTCCATTGTACCGAACACAGCCTTATGTCAGTGGGGTTAAGTTGTAATTACGACTCCTAATGGTGTTTTGGATCATGAAAAAGCCATTCGACAAAACGTGGGCGATCAGGTTGTTGGCAACTTCTATCTATTAAACATATGTCTGATCGCTCCTTAGGGCCTGCAGTGGGTTTGTTATAGTCATCTTCTTTACAGTTATCCCTTTAGAAGCATTATGCAATTTACTCTTTGACGTTGAAACTCCAGGAAATTTTTGAAGAGGGAGGTAGGGTAATAATTTATTTGCTTATGATGAAGTGTTCTTATATTGGTGAACCTCAATGTGATCAGAAAGCTCAGTTGTATTGAATGGAGTTGTGGTAGTAATTTACAGTCTACAAAAAGCAGGGGTACGATTTTCCAGGTCCATTATTGTCTTTAGGTTAGAATTAGAATAGTTAAGTAATTAGTTTTTACAATAAATTACCAAGGATAGTGTGAAAATGTCAAGGTAAATCACAAATAGAAAATATGCATGATGAGATCGAAACCTGAACTCAATTGAGACGTAACTCTTGGATTTGCTCTTTAATGATTGTTGGCTTGAGCTTTAGGGTCTTCGTCAGCTGTTAACTTTTAGGGCCTTGGTATAAACTCGAACACTTATGTTTGTAGAAAGGAAAACTTTGGGAAAAAAACCTTGGACACACATTTTTATCAAATAAAAATAAAAATCTTATCTACGTGGTATTATCTTATTTGTGGTATTCGGAAGAGATGTAAAAAGATTAATCAAAATTATAGTTAGATTATAATCGTAACCGAAAGGAAAAAGCAATCATCTTATTATTCTTCGAGAGCTGTAATGACAATGTGAATCAATCAATGCTGATGACGTAACCCAACACCTTGATGCACCCTAGAACTGGAAAAATCCCGAATGGAACAAGGTCTGTGAAGTTTTTGGGTTGATATAATGGCCTAATAAAACAAGTCCAACACAGATTAGGCCCATAGAAATGTTGTTCCCGTGGTTCGCTCAAACCAAACTTAAAAACAAACCCGGGCGCAGTACAAAAATGCATTAAATGAGAATGTTGGACCTCGAGCCCAACGAGTAACGAAGTAGTCCTTAAGACGAATTTGGCCCCCTCAACCAGACCGAGGATACGGACAATCGCCTCCCAGATAGGAACCCGGATCTCGTTCCTCCGGGCGGTATGGACGGAGACCCCGACAAACTCAACTTGCAGAACAATCGCACGAAATGAAATGATATACAGAGAAGTGAGGAGAATATTTGTTTTTTTTAAAAAATGGGAAAAACGGGAGTATAAATAACCCAGGAAGTGTCTCATCGAACAGACATGTCGGTTCGAAAAGGTATGAACCAAGCAAAGTGTTTGTTCGATGAGGGACACATCTTTTCATTCATTTATGTAATTTATGGATACCAAAATCCCAACAATCCCCCACATGAATGAAAAGTTATGATATCAATACTCCCGTGTATGCATGAGATGCAAAGTGCGATTATTCCATGAGAAAACGCTGTACGATAAGTAGTCCGAGACTTGAACTTTCCTTAGTGAAGCTTCATCGGACTTACTTGGTCAATCGCGAGACTTGATGTCTTTAACCGTCGAATCTTCGTGTGCTTCCAGATACAGAAATCACACAACTATTTCTAACAAAATTGGTTCTCACCCGCAGAAATTGCTGGCCATGAACACCGTCGTCTCATGAGTGTTTTGTGAGACCGCCTTGCAATTCCTCGCTGTGCTGCCCTCATCACACTCAGGTGATTTATGAACATATAGTTTCATAATCATTAAAAGCTTTTGCTTAACCTTCACTATATTAATATCGGTTTTTATCCGGAATGGGTAAAACAAATTAGACAAGATTTACACCGTCTCAAATCTCTAGTTGTTCCTTTGAACCTAGATCCCGGGATCTCCAAATTCACTAGGTAGGTTGTCCGCTATGATGACTTGTTTAGAGTACCAACCCATTTCCCTTTGATGTTTTAAATCACTCTCTAGTTTGGCCTTTGTTAATGGATCCAAGTAATATCATCTTTGACTTCACATAGTCAATGGTGATAATTCCACTAGAAAGAAGTTGTCTTGATACACGTCTTCGACGTATGTGTCGAGATTCTTACCATTATACATGACATTCTTGCCCTTCCTATTGCCGCTTGACTATCACAATGTATACATACAAATGCACCGGTTTCAGCTAATTAGGAATATCTTCCAAGAAATTTCGAAGCCACTCGGCTTTCTTCACCAGCTTTATCCAAAGCAATAAATTCTGATTCCATAGTGGATCTAGCAATACAAGTTTGTTTGGATGATTTCCAAGACACTGCCGCCCCACCAAGTGTGAATATATTATCCACTTGTTTTGTGTCTTTAGTGCTTATCCAATTTAATTACAAGATCCTTCAAGTAAATCATTTCATATTCGTGTAATGTAAAGCATAATCTTGAGTATGCTTTAAATAGCTCCACACAAACGCTTCATAGCTTCCAAATGATTTTATTTGACTAATCAGAATCGTACTTTAGCTTGCTAACTTATTAAGCTATGTCCGCCTAGTACGCTTCATGACATACATTAAACTCGCCTAGTATACTAAAGAAGTACTCATTTTGAGCTTTGTTTTCACTTATTTTAGAATCGAGTCTTTATCGGGTATAATACCAGATTCTTGTATTTCCAAGAATCGCTTCAATATAATGGGATTGGTGATAGAGCTAATCCTCCAGATGTCTTATGGATTTTAACTCCCAAAATAACATCACGAATTTCATATCTTTCATATTTCAAATTTACTTGAAAGCAAGCATTTGATTTTCTTAATAGTCTCACTATCATCGTCATATAAAGCATATCGCCATATAGATATAAAATGGCAAAGCAATTAAGAGTTTGCTTAACATATACACATTTATCGTGACTTCATTAATCTTGAAACCATTCACAACATGACTTTGTCGAATTTAGTATGCCACGTTTTGGTGCTTGTTTCCAATCCATAGAGGGACTTGATAAGCCGACATACTTTCTTCTCTTGTCCCGAACAAATGAACTCTGCAAGTTCCAAATATATTTCTTCTTCCAAATCCTCGCAAGAAGGCCGCTTTTCACATCCATTTGATGGATCTCAAGCTTTTATACAATCGGGCCGCTATAGCAATTATCATCCTTATGTATGTAATTTAGTAACAGAATAAGTATCAAAATAGTCAAGACCTTCTGCTTGTATCCTTTTACTACAAGCCTAAATTCCTTTATATTTATCAATAGCACCATCTCGCTTTCATTTTCCTCTTGAAAAACCACTTCATTGTAAAGGGTTTATTACTGTGAGTGAAGGTCAAACTAATTTTTATGTATGATTTGACAAGATGGATCTAACTTCACTATTGATAGCTTCTTTCCGTAACGGAGCTCTCCGGGCGGTCACAAATTCTTCTTTGAATGTCCGAGGCTCATTTTCCAACGTATACGTTAAGCAATGCCCAGCACGCTGTTCATTTTACTACGCCTAGGTTCATCCTCCATTGACTACTGTATATAGTATCTTGAGACCTCTTATTATTATCAATTGCCTCATACTATGCGTTATATGGAAATATATTTTCAAAGAACGTGAGCGCCCTTTGATTCAATGATCGATTGACATGTATATCCGGATCTCCGACGGTGAACAAGAAAACGATATGCATTGCTATTCGAGTGATGAGGTCTAAATACTCATTTTATCCCTAAACTTTAGTTAGTTTTTCAGGTTTTTATGTTAACAAGTGCCCTAACGCCTAAAAGTTCACTCCTATGATCAGGTCATCCATTTGGTGGAATTGTGCAAAATTGGTGGAAAACTGCTACAAAGCAACAGGAGAGGCTACTGAATTTGACATTTTCAGACATCATATAAGTCTTATTGCATCAAGCCATATATGTATAGATTCTAAACTTCAAGAGCTTTCTAGATACTAAGAACACCAAAATTGGAGTTCGAACAAAGAAGGCAGGTGTTCCAAAACTTAAGAAAATCAGCAACATTGCGGCACCTTTAGCAGGAGAGGCTACTGTATTTTGACGTTTTCATAAATCATATGAGTTCATATTGCATCAAGTCATATATTTATAGATTCTAATTTCAAGAGCTTTCCAACGGTACCAAGAACACTCCAAATCGGAGTTCGTGATGACAAAGTTATGGTCTTACGGGTTGGAGCAAAAACAAAATGCAGCAACGTCGCGATGTGAGAACCAACGTCGCGACGCTGCGTAAACAGAGCATCCTGACGCCGCAGACGTTGTCGCACGACGCCGCGACGTTCGGGTCGGTTTTGAGGGATTTAGCCCATTTTGAGCCTATGATGGAGGGTTTTAAAGCTAAACCTCGAAAGAGACGAGGAGGAAGCGGCTAGTGGCTCCTGAGAAGTGACTTTGTCCACACTGGGACCAAGGAGGAGGTCAGGGAGCTGTTTTGAAGATTTGGGAGTAAGATCATGAGATTTGTGAAGAAAACTTGTGACTCACCATCATTTGATCATTATAGTTTCTTCTTCCTCTTTCTCGTTTTATCCTAAGTTTGCGATGTATCAAACTCTATCATGCTTTAAATTGTGATCTAGGGTTTTGCTATGTATTGACATGAGTTTTATATCTATTTGTTAATGTTCATTTTCTATTGTTTCTTGTGAATGCACTCTATTGATTCATACTTGGTCTCTATTTACATTGATTTCCCTCGCTAATCTCAATGTGGTGAGTGGTTCTTGCAAGATCCGGTGAAGGGAGAAGAACTAGACATGAATCAACCTAATTAGCCTCGGGTATGTAGAAATTAGCCTTAATTAGGAGGCGTGTGAGACTTTGATCTTGTACATCTCTAATGCTTGGGGTTGAGCTGAGAAGCAAAAGACTCCAGCTGTTGGCTTATAGTGTTATTCGAATTCTCTTTGTAGAGGCTTATAATTAAATTAGACAAGAGTCGCCTTTGGAAAGCATTTTCATGAAATAATAGTAGAATTTTGACTTAGATCTACAGGATTTTTAACTGATTGCACTGCTACTTAGGAATTTAAAATCTCTTGGTATCCCTAGTTGTGATCTTCATTAGTTAGATTTAGAAATTTCATTAGTTTAGTTTAAATTCGCTTTACTCTCACAATTGTTAGTTTCGATATTAGAAGCATTTATAATTTTTTACCTAGCATCCCCATTTTCCCGTGGATCGAGCATCCGCATCTAGGTACACTTGCCATTTGACAAGCGATACTTCATGCCGGAATAGGCGCTCTTTTATATTTTTCCTCGACAATTTTATATACATATCACAAAATACGCCTATCACTGAGCATATCCGATAAAAACATAGCCAATGGGCCTTTGGTCCTACTCTTAACCTTTTTAGGCTTTAGGGAACCGCACCTAGCCAAACACCTCCCTACACTTTGAGATAATTCAAGTTAGTATCTCACTTTCCATTTCTCATAGGGAGTTTGTTGTGTCTTTCTGTGGGGTACTTTATTTAAAATAAAATTTTCCGTTAAAACAAATTTTCCCCACAAATTCCTCAGGTAAACTGTAACTATTTAACAATGCATTCATTGTTTCCTTTAAAGCCCTAGCTTTTTCCTTTTCCGCTACTCCATTCGATTGTGGGGTATAAGGAGTACTCATTTGTGAACGATACTAAACCCTGCATAAATTTCTTCAAAAGGAAATTCATATTCACCTCCTCTATCACTCCTTATGATTTTAATTTTCTTGTTCAACTGAGTTTCAACTTCGGCCTTATAAGATTTAAAAGCATTCACAGCCTCATCTTTGCTACTAAGCAAGTAACATAACAATACTACAGGAAGAATCATCTATAAAAAGAATAAAATACTTATTACCACCTCTGACAGATTGATTTATATCGTATATCCACGCAGATTAAACTAAAGGTTCCGGAAGTCTATTATCTACAAGAGTGGAAGAGGGGGCTTAGAAAATTTAGATTCAACACAATAATTTGACATTTCTAATAGGATAGTCAAACTGGCACAAATTCCCATATTCATTAATTTTATCGACGAGGCTTAACGCGTCTCAGCCTAGCATGCCAAATGTTAGAAGACTCAAGCACATGTTAAGTATAACTTTATTCAAATCATCCCCTGGGTACAACAACACATTTAGCTTGAACAAACCATCACCGATAACCCTTTCCCTACATACATCCATTTTTGAGAGTACAAACTTGTCAGACACAAACCAACTTAAAGCCATTCTGCTATTACGAGAGAGCCTCGACATCAAATTCTTGAAGTAACATCTAAAGACATGCACATTAATTAGTGTCACAAATTCTTCCAGATGTTATCTTTAGAGCAATCTTTCCGGCTAATCTTCAACCTTAGAGGTTGATGAATTACCTTATATAAAGTTTTTCATCACCTCTACGCTTGTGTAGATGAAAACATCATCCGTTTTGCACAGATGTGACGAGTTGCTCCAAGACAATCCACCACTCCGGGGTTTCCTACCATATTACACTGGATATCATAGCAACGATTGATATCATCAACACCATTGAGTATCTTTTCCACCATATTAGCCTCGTGTTTCACGTTGCTCGCAAATTTTCGGGCTTGATGTCCGTGACTTGCCACAAATAAGCACTTGCCAACGAACTCTTTAGGCCTTGGGTTGAATCCATCCCGCACTTGCTAGGCATTTTCCTCTTCTCACTGGGTTTAGATCCTTCAACAACGTTTTGACCGAAACTTCTAGATTCTTCCAAACTTTTTCTCAGATAAATTCTATCGGCCTTCTCAATCCTCAACCGAACAATCAAGTCTCTGGCGATGCTCTCCTTTCTCTTGTGTTTGAGATAATTCTTTGAAACCCTCCAGATAGTGGCGCTTTTTCAATGAACAACAATTTGAAATGTCTCACTTAGAGTCATTCCTTCAAAGATAAATACTGCACAAACTACTTGAAGTTTCCTTTTGAACTACTAAGACGGTCTTTGAATCAACCATCTTGAAGTCCATAAATTTACCGACAATGAATTTCTTCAGTCCGGCATCTTCGGTTTTGTACTTCTTGTCCAGACTATCCTATAACTCCTGTACTGCCACGCGGACTATAGACGCTATGCAGCGATTTTCCGCATCGCTGAGATACAGCGCGGCTGGCCGTGAAGTCATGAGTGATTCCGCATGCATCCACGCGAGCCAACTTTCTTTATCCGCCTCTCCAACGCCCAATTTAGACCATCCTCATCGGCGGTAATCTCGCGGCTTCAAGGTCGGTGATAACAACATCTCGGTCGCCATCTCAAATCGCATCATCGAACCTTTCCCCGCTTTTCTCCGATTCGAATAGAGCTTAACTCGAGTCGGCGGCAAGAGCTTACTTCAGAAAATAAAATATTTGAATATAAATATTTAAATAAATAGTTTGAATGTAAAACTTCAGTACATAAATGAAAAAAATTTGAATACAGAAACAGATATTTTAATACAACAGAAACGGAAAAACTGCAGTCTTCAAAAATTTGAATACAGCAGAAACTTAACGTTTTTTTTTAGCAGAATTTAAAAAAAAAATGAGAACTGTAGTTCAAAACTGAAAACAGTTGACAGGAAATTCAGTATTTCAGAACTGATATTAATTAACATAACAAAGCAATAAATCATGCAGTGTACTGGAATATAAAATAACACAAACAGTCGTTTTACTGCAGTATAGAAAAGGGAAATATTTGAATTAATCTGTACTAAATATGTGGAATTTGGTGACTGCAATATGGTAGAAACGGGAAGACAAAGATATTTGACAGAAACGAAAAACTGTTTCCAAAATATGAATAAACATAAACTAAAAAAACTGCAAGGCAAATATGAAACGAACAGGAAAACTGCAGTAAAAATTTGAATAGGCATTTTTGTAATACCGAACAGAACTAAAAAAAACTGCAGTGCAATATTTGTACTGCAGAAATGAACAGAACAAAAACGAACAGAAACGAAATTCTGCAACAAAGCATAAGACAGAAACGACCAGAAAAATCGTTTTACAGTTCCATGAACTATTAACCAATAAAAAAATCGCCTGAACATCGCCAAAAATTAACTAACAAAAATCTGTAATTTGCCTTTACAGAAAAATTTGTTGAGTCAAATTCGCCAGAAACAAATTCGTCTTACTGAACTATAGAACGAAAACAAATATTTGAATAAACGATAACAAATATTTTAAATGTAAAATGCAGGACATAAATAAATTGTCAGGAAACGAGTTGAGCCAAATTTCTGTACTGCAGAAATTTTGGAGTCAAATTGTAAAATGTTTACATAAATATTTACTAAATTGCTAAATTCGTTTACAGAAATATTTGAATGCAGTGTTAGAGTAAAAAAACGAACAGAACGGAAAAAGGAAAACGGAAAATCGCCTTAAGTGAGTTTCAGCGCCCGGCGTGTTCGCAAAAAAAAAAACATAAACAAAAATTATAACAAATTTTTCTTTAAACGGAAACTAATGTGGCTGCCTGGCTACACAAACGAACAAAATTTAAATTAGTCTTAAGAGTGTTGTTCCTGTGTTTGTTCAAAACCAGAAATAGAAAAAACAAACCTGAAGCAGTAGTACAAAAAACAGACAAATGAGAATGTTGACCCGAGCCCAACGATAATGTTGTGTCCTTAAGACGAATTTGGCCCCTCAACTTGTAAATTTATGATAATGGACAATCGCCTCCCGTGATAACTGATCTCGCTCCTCCGAAGTGGTACGGATCGGAGGACTTAATTTAACTCAACTTGCGTAACAATCGACGGTAAAATGAAATGATATGTAGAGTAAATGTAGGAGAATATTTTGTTTTTTTTTTAAAAAATGGGAAAAACGGTATAAATAACTCCAGAAATGTTCCCACGAACGTATACGTTTGTCAAACGATGAACCAAGAAACGTCTGTCAATGGCGACACTTTCATTCACATTTACGAATTTGTGTATACCAAAATCCTAACAAGAAATTCTTTTGTTAAGGTACTTCAAAGGTTTTCTAGCAAGAATTATTAAAGTTTCTAAATAGGTGTTGCAAAACTAGGGCTTGATGCGTGAGGAAGAAGAAGATAGGTAGTCTGTTAGAGAGAGAAAGATTCTCCTTTGTTGTTATAGAAATGATAAAGAGATTTACAACTATATACACCACAGTCCATTTGAGCAGTGGTATGCAAAGAACCTGATCTGACAACTAATTGCAACAAGTCAAGGTAATTAAAACTACTAACCTAACAACCCATACAGCCTCCATAACCGCTTAACTATAATACACATGTATAGTTTAACTAAACAACCATCAACCTATCTCTCTAATACTCCCCCTCAAGATGGATTGAAAAGGTTTTGTAGTCCTATCTTGAATAATAAAGGAAGAAGTCAAGAGGCAGGTAAAGGCTTGGTGAGAAGGTCAGCAAGCTGGAAGTGAGAACGAACATGAAGGAGCTTCAACACATGGGGACTAGATCTAATCCCTCAATCTCAATGTTTTGTACTGCCCGCGGAATATAGGATTAGGTGATATATGACAGTAGCCTTGGTTATCGCAAAAGTAAAGCAGGGCTAAACGTAGAGATATGAAAATCAATGAGCAAATTGTTGTAATCTAGCGGAGTTCACGGCAGTGCAGGCGCAAGTGTGCGATATTTAGCCTCAGCCGTGGAGCGGGCAACAGTGTGTTGCTTCTTGGATTTCTAGGAAATCAAAGAATTGCCAAAGAAGGTGCAAAAACTAGTGACTGGCCGTTAGGAATTGGGATAAGTGGCCCAATCAACATAAAGAAAAAAAGCTTGTAACTGCAAGGATGAAGAGGCGGGGGGAAAATACAACCCACCGGGAGCGCTCTTTAAGATAGTGCAAAAGATGGTGATTGGCTTGTAAATGAGAGGTACGAGGATCAGAAAGGAACTGGCTTCGAGAATGGACTGCAAATGTGATATCCGGGTCTCATAATAGCTAGATATACGCGAACAAACTAAGCATCGAGAGAGGTGGGATCAGAGATAGGATCACCATCTTGACAATGAAGGGCAACCCAAGGATCCATGGGTGTAGATTTTGGTTTAGAACCAAGAAAACCAAAATCCTCAATAATTTCAAGGTGGCTGTCGTTGGTAGCATGATACCAGCCTTAAAGTGGGCAACCTTGAGGCCAAGAAAAAACTTGAGAGGTCCGAAATCCTTCAACTTAAATTTGGAGCTTCGGGAAGCTTTCACATAGTGGCCTCATTTGGGCTAGCAGCGATAATATCATCGACATAGACTAGGATTGCCACAAATGATTCATCATGACCTTTGGTGAATAAAAGGTGGTCGGCTTAGAATTGGGCAAACCCAAGATCGAGCATAGCTTGAGTAAACTTTATGTTTCATTGGCGAGAAGCTTGCTTTAGACCATAGATAGACTTATGGAGCTTGCATACCAACTTGGTACAGCTAGGCAAATGCTCCCTTTGAGGGTGATATCCCAAAGGAAGGTCCATGTAGACTTCTTCATATAAATCGTCATTGAGGAAGGCATTGCACACATCAAGGTTGGGTTTCAAAAACCAATTGTGCAGGTAGCTAAAGTAAGAAAGAACTCGGCTGTGACCATCTTGTTCCTCTGGCAAGAAAACTTCAAGGGGTCAATGCCCTACGATTGTATCCTTTTGCAACCAAGCGAGCTTTGTGGCGGGCAAGGGTCCCATCGGCATTGAATTTATTTTGAATATCCAACAACAACTAATGGGAATTTTTCCAGTTGCAATGAGGACGATGTGACCATGTGCCATTGGATATGGCTTGTAATTCTTCATGCATGGCTGCTCGCCAGTGTTCAAGCTTAACTACATGGTGATAATATTGTGGCTCATAATGCATAGAGACTAAGAGAGCAAAGGTCCGATGGGATGGGGATAAAAGATCAGGCAAACATGTGAGAGAGAGTGGGGACATTGCAGACTTGGGGACTAGTGAAGAAGTGGAGCTGTCCGTAGCCGTGAAAATCTGGCAGATATTTAGGCCTGGTGGTGAGTTGAGTGGAACGTCGGATCTCAGGAGATGGAGGGATTGCAGGGGTGGGACTTTGAGAGGGGGTTGAAATGGGGTTCGTAGCCAAAGGTGACTTCGATGCAACCAAGGGTGGGGTGGATGCAGGTGGAGAAGCAAGTGGGGGTGCCATGGGAAAATTATGGGAGAAGGTAGTGGGTGCTGTAGCCTAGGATGTGTTGAGAACAAAGATCAAGTAAAAGGATCCATGACAGAGTTTGATATTCAATGACTGAAATGGAAAAACCCTTCAGAACACCACATCACGGGAAATAAAGGACTCTTGCAGGCCATCATAGAGTCGGTATCCTTGACTTCGGGAGGGTAACCAAGAAACACTCATACGGGCATGGGGTTGGAATTTGGTGCGGTGGGTAGCAAGAAGGAAGCAAATGCCAAAAACACCAAACATAAAACTGAATAATCAATCTCGGTCATAGAGGACTACAAATGGAGACTTATCCTTCAATAGAGATGTAGGTGTTCGATTAACATAAAAGCAGCAGTCAAGATACACTCAGACTAGAATGTGAGGGGAACCTGACTTGGAAAACAAAGCACGAGCCACATTAAGTAAATGTTGATGCTTCCTTTCGACTACGAAGTTCTGTTGAGGACTCTCGACACAAGAATATTGATTAAGAGTCCCTATGGAAGCAAAAAAATCTGAGAACGCCAACTCTTTTGCATTGTCTGATCGAAATATTTTGATCTTGGTTTCAAACTGAGCGGTGACCATATTATAAAATCGAGGAATAATGTGGCGCATATCTGATTTATTCTTCATCAAGTAAACCCAATAGAACCGGGTACATTCATCAACTAATGTAACAAAAAATCTGTGGCCAGCATGAGAAATCTGATGCAATGGTCCCTTGAGGTGTCACAAAGGGACAATATTAAAGGGTTTATTTAGCTAGATTTGTTACAGATACAAACTATAAACGTTTTTGCTTAGCCAATGGACAAACAAAGCAAGGCTTAGTACTATTGCATTCATAGAAATCTAAAACAGTCTTCAAAGAGAATAATTTCTGCATTGAGGGATGTCCAGGGTGTTCATGTAACACCCAAGAATTTGTATAGGTATAAGTTACTTAAAAATAATAAATTACGTGAATTTGTATACGATAAATTCATAAATAATAATGCATAATGAAAGAGTATAAATTGAAATAAATAGTATAATGATACTTAAAGAGGTATAATGACAAATCATAATAGGTATCAATTAATTTAATGGCACGTAAAGAGGTATAAATGACAAATCATAATAAGTAAAATTAATGAAAGAGGGGTAAAGGAACTTCTTAATAGATACATCGTATAAATTGGAGTAAAGTTAAAAGAAAAATCATTTCTATTCTTCTTTGAATCTCTCCGACAGTAGGACCTTATGACGACGGCTTGATTCAGTAGCTCAAGAACAAATTTCTTTGCAGAAGATCTTCTTATTTTATTTTTCTAGATTTATTTGATGTAGATTCTTTAATTTTCTTTCAATTTAGATGAACCCTGAATAAGTCAGATTTAGATTTCATTCTCGTTCTTTTAAAAAAAAAATAAAAAAAAATAAAATAAGGATTGGTGGTATCTTATTGAATTACTTTGGCATGAGAATGAAAAGTATTTAAGGATTAAATTTGAAATAAAATAAATGATAAACAAATAAGATAAATTTGAAATAATTTTGTATAAATATTTGTATTTGATAAGTATTTAAAGATATATATTTTGGCAAGTAAATATTTTATTAAGGATTGAGATTTTATTAGATAAGGAATATGATTAGAATAATTTTATTTAGCAATTATAGGAAATAACATATATATTTGATAAGATCATAAAAATAAATAAATTATTAAAATAAGATCCGAAAAGGAATATGAGTTTTTATAAAATTTGTAAAACTACCTAATTCAAATAGCTTATCATTCGAACAAATGGCTAATATGTTTGAGGTGAACAAAATAATATAATTGTTAAGAATATCAAATTAGAAAGTTCTAAGAATAAATAAGCAATGATGGTAGTTTCTTCCTTATTATTTTAGGAGAAATATTTCATTGAGGTGAAATTTTTCGTGATTAATTTCTTCAAAGCCTTCGAAAGACTTTGAGGTATGGATTCTTAATACAATTTTTCAAAAATTATCATTTTTATATATGTACGTGTATGATTCTAATATACCAAAATTTCATATTTTTATATATATGTACAGTATGTGGATATTAATGCAGATCTTTAAAAAGAAAATTTGCTTTGTTTTTACTTCATTCAGGATGAAAATTGTGTTTAAATCGAATTATATATAATCTTGGTTTGTGAAAAGTTTTACTTTTTATTTATTTTATTGGTCCATGGATCAAGAAAGTAGTTTCGTATGATTGTACTTTTGAGATTTGTTTTGTTTACGAAAGAAAATGTGAGATATGATGCTTTGTAATTTGAAATTTTGAATGAAATATTTGACTGGGTTAGTTCAGTCTGGCTAATCGGGAATAATAGTTGACACTATTTGCCCTTGTCAATCTGGATATGTAATAGTTGACACTATTCGGCCCTTATCAACGGGATATAATAGCCGACCTTACATTTTCTTGGTGGGTAATGTAATTGATTTGAACCCCAGCCTCTAGGGGTTTTGGTTAGAGGTTACTAGTATTAGTAGTGTTTGGTCTGGCCCCACCTTGTGCGAATGAATTTTGCGGCTAGCCACCTATCATCTGAAAGTCCTGCCATAACTTCCGGCACCGTTTGATATTTGATGACCAGAGAAAAATATATTTGAAATGTATTTGATTTTGGATTTGATATGAAAGTGTTTGAATCGAAATTTGATATGAAAGTGTTTGGATCGCATTTGATATGAAACCGATTTGAAATGGATGTGAGAATGTTTTGAAGTATATTTTGTTAATGTTCCAACTTATTTTTTAATCAAAAGTTTTGATGAAAAACATTCCTATTTGTTATATGATTGAAAACTTTGATCCATGAAACTCAGATTAGTATTTCTTATTGAGCTTTTAGCTCACTCCCATTCGCTGACACATGCCGTACTTTTAGTTTCCCTTCGAGGAGGATGTTCCAAATGGATTCACGCTTAGGATTTGATTAGAAACTTTATGTTGGATCATGCTGAACTCATAAGTTCATGCTTATGTGAAAGTTGGGTTTTGAAAGTTAATTGAGAAAGTCACTGGATGATAAATATCTCGTTTTTATATTAGTACACAAAGTCGATTTGGGAGATTCCAAATACATTGTTATTATGAACAAATTTTTATGACATTTATAATTGAGATTTGATATTTGTGTGCTAATTTTGTCTGCATGAAATTTTAAATCTCCTATGAATTTATGAATTTAGAAGGTTGCACATTTACTTCGAATATGTGAAATGGTAATTGGACAAAAATCTCGCATAAGAAAGGTTAGTGTCGCCACACTTCCAAACCTTCGCATCAAGGCTCGAGGGTGCGAATTGATACCATGCCCCTAAGGTGGGTTTCGGGGCGTGACAGAGTGGTATCAGAGATATAGTTTATGATCTTAATGGGAACTTATTTAAGTTTGTCTATGGGGATAGTTGGAGTGACGGGGTTATTGATAGTTCATATCCGCTTAGTGTATTCTTAGGATTCTTTACAAACGTATGTTAGATAATTGATTTCTTGGTGACTAGTTAAAGTTCACTAAGCACTCTTGCCTTTGTTTTATATTCATATTTAGTGAATATACTTATCAATATGAATTATGATTTGAATTTGTCACTTCTATGGGATGTCATTATGGACAATATGGTGTTTTTGGGGTTATTTTATGATGATTGGTAAAAGAATATTGAATTGACTTAATACTCCTAAACATTAAGGTTTTTGCTTGATTTTCGAGATGAATTAAGGAGCTTACTACCTTTAATTGTTAGATGTTTTGGGAAAATATTGTCTTTCCATATTCTTAGTTATCTTGAGTTTAGTTGGAAGGGAAACATATGGATAAATTGTTACTTATGCTAAGTCTCAGAAGGTAGTTATTTGCTTAAAAATGTTGTTAAGTCTTTGTCAATGTGATGAGTTTTTTATGAAACAATTTGAAATTTGAAAGGATCTAATATTGTTATTGAAGTTTGAAGTTTCTTGGGATTTATTGATTACTACAAATAAATTATTAAGAGATCTCAAGATTATTATATATTTCAGGTCATATAGAAAGAAGTTGGGTTTTGATTGGTCTTATAACTATGATGATAGCTTCAGAGTTGAAGAGCAAAATTGGTAGCAACTTTATTTTTATTATTCATTGGGTTCGTGAAGATTTGTTTTGGTATAATGATGCTCATTAGATTTATGTTGTGTTCTTATGCAATATGGAAAAAATTGATATATACTTATAGACATTTGAGATTTGGTGATAGAGAAAACTACCTTACTTCAAGTGATTTGAAGTTAGGTAAAATGATTTTTAGTAATTTTAAGATATGAAGACATTTTTCTTATTTATGATCTATCATAGTTTATGAGAGTTTGAAGTCTTTGTCTCTTTAAAATGATTTTAAGCAAGAAATAGGAAGATATTGATACAACTACTTAAGGATTGGCGATGACATTATTCAGCACTTCACAAAACAATGAGAATCTTCGTGATTTATGCTTAAATAGAAAGAAATTGATTTCTTGAAATCATTTAAGGTTGTCAACGATTATTGTATGATTTGAGATGTTTACATAAGTCTATGTTATACTCTTTGGATTTTTAGAGTTCTTATGTTGAACATTATAGTGCAACTAAATTTGTTTGGAGAATTAAGATCTTATAAGGAATTATTTGAAACTAGTTGTCTCAACAATTGATTGTGTTTAATAAGATAATAAGATCTTGAAATTTGGGATTAGACTTAATGTCGTAAATAATGGAGACATAAAGAGACAAGTTTTGAAGGAGGTTTATTACTTTAAACTTACGATCTACCCTAAAAGGATGCAAAAGTTTAAATATTTAAGACAGAATTTTGATGGTCATATATGAAGTAAGGTATTACATTATTTGTGACTCTTGGGGTTTAGTGTGATCGTGATATGGAGGTTTCATATCAAAGACCTAATAGTACTTTGCAAATTCATTACTTTATATTTCTAAATGAGGGAAACTTATTGCCAGTGGATTTTGTGGATAGGTTACTAAGAACCTTAGTTGATGACAATGTTTCATTATGATGGTTTGTGTATGGATAAAGTCTAATAATTTTTTCTATTAGACTAGCTTCTCGATGCTAAGGAGATTTTGATAATGTATGAAATATTTGATTTTATAGTATGTAATAAGAATTCTTATTTTACTTTTAGATTTTGATCAGAAACAAAAAAAAAAAAATTGAAGTACTAAGTTAGTTTTGATAGTAGCTTCAGATTTCAAACTAATGACTAATTGGAGGAAAGCACCGCAAGTTGGAAATATTTGATGAGATATATTGTTTTAGACTTGACAAGTAATTTAATGAGCTCTACTGGTTAAATTTTCTTGTAGAATAGTTTTAAGCTAGCAATGATATTATATCTTTAAAGGTTTATGGTGAAGTTTATGATCCTCTATATTGGAAAAAAAAAAATAATTAACATATGAACTTGTGTAATTGACTACTGAAAGGATAATCCTGATTGAAGAGAATTTGGAAGAAAATCAAGGTACACACAAGTGTTATGTTGATAATCCCAAACAATATTTGGTATTTGAATTTGGTGATTATGTTATCTTAAAGTTTGCTTATTGAGTTAAATTGAGATATTTGAAAGTTTGAAGATCTGTTGAGAAAAGGAAAACTCAGTCCTCGATTTGTGGGCCTATTTGAAATATTAGAGAGAGTAGGTACCTTGGCGTATAAAGTAGCCTTGCCCCCAGGCCTATCTAAGATTCATAATGTGTTTTATATTTCGACCTTGAGGAAATATGTTCGATGCTTCTCATGTTGTGGAGTTGGAGCCTATTTAGATTCTTCATAGGTGCCTGTTCAAATTGTGGATGTGATGAATAAGGTTTTACGACATGCTGTTGTCAAGTTGGTAAAATTCCTATGGAGCAATCATAGTATCCGAGAGGCCACTTGGGAGTTAGAAAAAGAGATGAGAGAAAAGCATCCTCAATTATTTCAAAACTCAAGTATGTCAAGTTTAGAGGACTAAACTTTTATATTGTGAGTGAGAATGTAACACCAAGAATCTAGATATGATAAAGCTTTACTTAAAAATAATAATGATTTAATTTGTATAGTATAAATTGCTGAAAAAACAATAATGATATGAAAGAGGTATAAATTGGAAATAAAATAGGTATAATGACATGAAAAGAGGGATAATGACAAATCATAATAGGTAATTAATTAATTTAATGACATGAAAGAGGTATAAATTGGAAATAAAATAGGTATAATGACATGAAAGAGGTATAATGACAAATCATAATAGGTATCAATTAATTTAATGACACGAAAGAGGTATAATGACAAATCATAATAAGTAAAAATTAATGAAAGAGGGGTAAAAAGGAAACTTCTTAATAGATACCTCAGGTATAAATTGGAGTAAGAAAAGAAAATCATTTCTATTCTTCTTTGAATTTCTCGACGTAGAATTCCAGAGGAATGACGACTTTCTTGATTCAGTTTCTAGAAGAACAAATTTCTAGGTAAGATCTTTCTTATTTTATTTCTAGATTTATTTGATGTAGATTCTTTAATTTTCTTTTCAGTTTAGATGAACCAGTTAGCTGGATGATTTCATTCTCGCTCTTAAAAAAAATAAAAAAATAAAAAAGGATTGGTGGTA